>CAKNXH010059078.1:48296-69844 GCA_932178445.1 Andricus quercusramuli
TTCGTAGTATCCTATTGAAATATACCCTGGTGAGAAGATTTAAATAATCTCGAAACATTTTGGTTCCAAAAGTAGTATAAAAAATACGGAGAAAGAGAAAGGAAATGAGAGTGAGGATGGCTTGGTTGTCTCTTTTCCAATTATCTCCCTCTTTCTTCATCGTTTTATATACTTGTCTCTAACGAGCCGATCAAAACGTTGTTTGGAAACATAGAATTTTTGCACAGATTGACTTGATGATATTGTGTTTCTAAAATTTTTCTTACAAGATATTTTTTTATTCGAAAATTAATGTATTTTTTGAAAATAGGTCTTTTTGGTAGAAAACCCATTATTAAAAATTGAATATCCGTTTTTTCCAAGTTGGAAATTAAATTGACATTTTTTCAGTCAAGCATTCAACTATTTTGTGGAAAAGACCTTTTTCCTTGGTTGAAAATTATTTGTTTCAACTGAAAATTTAAATATTCCATTGTTCGTTCAAAAATTGATCTTTTTGAGTTGAGAACTCATGTATTTTTTATATTTTATTTTCTGTAAAATAAGATTATTATAAGACCATGCCAACGTGTACCGAAATTTCGGTGCGAATTCCAGGGGAAAGGGGAAGATCTATTTTTTTGCAAGAAATATTTGGTATAAAATTAAGTTTTTTGTTGAAAAATAATTTTTTCGGCTTCAAAGTTCAACAATTTTGTTGAAAATTTATTTATTTTGGTTAAAATTAGTCTTTTTTATTAGAACACTTATCTTCTTGGTACAAAATCAGTCTTCTTGGTTGAAAATTGTTTTTTTGTTGTTGACAATTAATCATTTGAGCTGAAACTCTGACGATTCAATTTTTGGAAGAATTTCCCTTTTATTTGAAATTTTACCTATTCGGTTGAAAAATGAATTATGTTCTAAAAAATTCGTCTTTTTGCTTAAGAATTCAACTGTTTTGGGATAAATTTGTATTTTATTTTAGTTTTGAAATTTGACCATTTGGGTGAAAATTGCATCTTTGTAGGTTGAAAATTCATCTTTCTTAGTTGAAAATGAACATTTCTGTTGAATATTCAACTGTCTTCGAAAAAAATCGTGTTTTTGGCTTAAAAACTTAACTACTTGGTTATATTTTGAACTATTTTGTTGTAAATTTTTATTATTATTGAAAGTTCATCTATTTTGTTGTTCACACAACAATTGGATTAAAATCGAATTCCGTTGTTGTTAAAAAATCGATATTTTGGATTGAAAATTCATCTCTTTTGCTAGAAAATCTTTTTAGGCTAGAAATTCAACTATTTTGTTGAAAATGCAGTATATTTCGACGTTCAAACTTAAACCTCCCATATTGAATTCATAGTCCAGTCAATGAAATAACATTTTTAATTTTCAGTTACCAAGCTTTCCTCTCGCCGACTGATGCTCGTGCACTTTCTCTCTCTCTCTTTCTCTCCCCTCTCTCTCGCTCTCGCGTCAGTCGGCGGGAGCACCATGCGCACTATATCTATATATATCGCCGTTTCAAACAATCGCTCGTTTCTTGAGATTTTACACTTATCAAAATGTATTGGACAGTCGTTATCTATGTAAAAAGACCTCCTCGACAACGCGGTTGTATTATTTTCTTGGTACGATCAGTAGTTCCTGCGAAAGAAGCGGAAAACTTCGGAAAATCAATTTTCGGCGAGAGAAAAGCATTGTAACTGAAAATTAATGTCATATTCGGGTTTATCACCCCAAAAATAGGGTGTATGCAGAAATGGATGCATTTTTGCATACACCCTATTTTTGGGGTGATAAACCCGAATATGAAATTAATTTTCAGTTACAATGCTTTTCTCTCGCCGAAAATTGATTTTCCGAAGTTTTCCGCTTCTTTCGCAGGAACTACTGATCGTACCGAGAAAATAATACAACCGCGTTGTCGAGGAGGTCATTTTACATAGATAGCGCCTTAAAAATGTTATTTCAGAGCTTCGTTGACTGGACTATTACAGGTGATGCACGAGACTCGATCCCACCAGCACCCCAGCCGGCACAGAGTGTACGGGGGCATGCAGCCTCACAGCGTAAACCTTACAAGGCGAGCGATGCAACAATGGCACGAGCCAGCGTGGGAATTTATATACGAACAATAAAGATAGAAAATTAGAAACAGAATTTAAAGGCCCATTGGAATTTAATAAAGAGAAAAAGGATTCTAAATAGAAAAAGGTTATCGATAAAACAGAGGAAAAAAATGATCCGATAATAGAAGAATTATTCGAAATTCGAAGAAGTAATTGATATTTTTAGAAATAATGCGGTAATAAATAATAATATTGCAAGTGTAAAAATAGAGAAGAAGAAAAATTTAGAATTTTGCGAGGAAATTTCCGAAGGAATAGTAGAGTTAAATGAGGCACAGCAAGTGCAATTAGAAGAATTGATTAAAAGAAAAGTAATAGATCAGGGAACAGAATTAAAACCGACACACTTAACTAGCCATAAAATAGATGTCCAGGGCATGAGCCGATTAAACAACGATATTATTACGTATCACCAAAAATAAGAGAATTTATGTATACGGGAGTAGATAGACTTTTAGAAGAAAAATAGTAGAAACATCCAATAGCGACTGGTCAAATCCAATAGTAATGTATACCATTACCATTAAGCCATTTCCCTTCCGGGGTAGGCGTGACACTACCCGATTCGGGTAGTGTTTCTAGGTGGATAGTTTCTTGTAGTAAATAACTACAATTGTGGGCTCACCACACCCACGACACACCAACAGCACGTAGTTAATAGTATTCCCGGACGGTCACCCATCCAAGTACTAACCGCGCCCAACACTGCTTAACTTCAGTGATCTAACGAGAACTGGTTTGTTCAGCGCGCGGCTTGCTTCGCTCGCAAGTTTGAGCGCGCCTAGGGCGCGCACCTGTTTGATCTCGCGCTTCGCGCTCGATAATGTATTCAGCTCGCGCTACGCGCTCGGACGCATTTGTCTGAAACTTTAAGCTCAGTTCCTCTAGGCTTTCGCACTTCGTGTGCTCGTTATTGCGCGCTTCGCGGGCTATTAGTAAGTTTCATCGTTATGGCCTGATTTTGGTTTAATCATGTCAGTTTTACATAAAAGGAAGAACTAATTTACTTAAGGTTCTACCGATCTTAAGGAACACATTCTCATCAAGACACTCGCGCTTCGCGCTCGATGTTTCGTTTAAAAATTATGTAAACCTCGCGCTCCACGCTCATTTCTGTTGATCGTATTGTAGAAACTCAAAACTTTGAGCGCGCTCGCGGCACGAAATTCGGTCGTCGCGCTTCGCAACGACCATATGTTACGTTCTATGTCCTTAGATAAAAATGACTAAATTTGTATTAAACATGTGAATTTTCGATTTTTCAAGAAAATTCAGAAAGTCGTTATGACACTTTTAAAGAACGTGCAAAAAGAAACATTTTTCTCTTCTTGACATTTTTTCGCATCGTGCGTTGTTTGGCTGAAAATGTTAATTTCCGTTTCTTTTTTTGGATTTTGAAAATGCTGTAACTCTGTAAATTTTCAATTTATCGAAAAATGTCAATCGAAATAAATTGTTTGAATTTTTGAGAACTATGGATAGCCGTCCATAGAATTCCTCAATGTTGAGAAAAATGGTCCAAAATTTTTGAAAATGCTCTAACCTTTTGAATTTTAATCCGAAATAGCTGGTTAATGATCTCGATCTTTCTTTTTGGACCCTGAAACTTTGTGAGAAAGCAGAATCCAATCCGATCAGTCTTTCAAAAGTTATCCGATATACAGACGACGACAACGACAACGACAACAACGACGACAGACAGAGAGACACCGACGTAAAAACTATTTTTTCTGACTCAGAGGGTCTCAAAACGTCGACATTTAATGAAATCCACGAAAGTCATTCCTCACATAAAAGCAATACCTTCTCATTATGATGAGAATGTAAAAAACCTAATAGAAAATATAGATTTTGTTTAGATTTTAGAAAAGTAAATGGAATAACCAAGAAAGACTTGTACCCAATTCCTATAATGTCAGAAATTTTGGCACATTAAGGTCGGCAAGATACATGTCCAAAATCGACCTTTGTTCAGCATATCACCAGATACCGCTAGACGAAGAATCAAAACCAATTACAGCTTGTATGGTTCCGGGCAAAGGAATGTATCAGCTTAAGAGAATGCTATTTTGATTAACAAATGCTCCTGCTACATTCCAGCCCCTTATGGACGGAATAATAACAACAGAATTGAAACCGCTTGACTTTTGTTACCTTGATGATATAATTATAGTTTTAAAAAATGTCGAAGAAGATTTAAAATATTTGGAAATTGTGATATAAAGCAGTCTAACTGCCCTATATTCTTAACCTCGTTGATTGTGGGGGGGGGGGTTTGGATCGTAATGAATTGGTTTGCTTAATTGTAGCTGCTTGAAAAGGGATGTCGCGTGCTGTAGAGCTTCCGTACGCCGTAGGATGGTCGTGGGAAGGGGGAAGGAGAGGTTGATGCGTTCTGGAATTACAGTACGCGGGGGGGGGGGGGAGTACTTGGTTGATATGTGCTGGACTTCCAGCACTCGAGGAGGTGGGAGTGGGTGGTGAACGTGTGCTGAGAGTCCAGCGCACAAGGGGGTGGCAGTGGGTGGTAGACGTGTGCTGTAGTTCCAGCGCACGAGGAGGGGAGAGTGGGTGGTGGATGTGTGCTGGAGTTCCAACGCACAAGAAGGTGGAAAGTGGGTGGTGGATGTGTGCCCGAGTTCCAGCGCACGAGAAGGTGGAGAGTGGGTGGTGGATGTGTGCTAGAGTTCCAGCGCACGAGGAGGGGAGAGTGGGTCGTGGATGTGTGCTGGAGTTCCAGCGCACGAGGACGGGAGAGTGGGAGGCGGATGTGTACTGGAGTTCCAGCGCACGAGAAGGTGGAAAGGGGTGGAAAAGGTGATGCGTGCTGGAGTTCCAGTTCGCGAGGAGGAGGAAAGCCAGGTGGTAGTTGGGCTAGGAGCTTGAACGTCGTCGTTGAAAGTGAGAACATCCAGAATAGCTTGGTTTAAGAACTTTATTCCACACGAGATATACAGGGTATTTTCTACATTCCGAAGACTATGAGGGACTGACTTACGTGCTAACGCGGGGCCTTTTTATACTAAAAGGACAGCGTGGGCGGAGGGAAAGACTCAGTTTTTCATCACGGTTGTTCCGAAATCTCGTGCTCCGCGGAAGTTTCTGAGTGCCCTGAAGGGAAGGCAGCGCGCTGCCCCTGTCACTCCTATTGAAAACTCTCAGTCTATCCCTTTCCCGTTAGGATAGGCGGAAGGGGTAACAAGAAACAAGCGGGGAACTTACCTCTCTTTCAGGCCCTCCACTTTCTCTCGTTTTTCCTTGTTGCCAATTCGAACGGATTCCTAGGGGGGCCTGTCAGTGAGGCAGGGGGGGGGGCTAAGTGGTTTTCTTATAATCAGGCCCATGCGTCTTAATTCTATTTGGCAAAACAAGTGCCTGATTGAGGGAGTTAATTGAAATTAATTCGCTTATAATTATTGGGCTGAAAGCGGATATAACAATTGTTTTAGATAAAATTAAAAATGCAGGTTCAGCAATCGGTTTGGACAAATGTGAATTTGGTTGTTCCGAAATAAAGTACTTAGGATTTAAAGTTAATGGAAAATGCTTACAAGCAGATGAGGATAAAATTGTTACCTGTTTTAAACTTCCCAAGACCAAAGACGGTTAAGGCCATGTGACGAGTGGGCCACGTGACCGGATTTCTACCTTACCGACACTTTTTTCATTTGTAAACTTATGTTCAGACGAATAGCCACATCAAGTTGAAAATTTGGGATAATAAATAAGAAGCACTAAGAAATGCGGCTCTGGCCCTAAATTTAAATTATTATGAAAGTAGTAGTCCGGTCACGTGACCCACTCGTCACATGGCCTTAAACAAATTCAAAGATTAATACGAATGGCTGTATGGCATAGAAAATTTATTCAAAAATTTGCAGAAATAGTAGAACCTCTGCAAAAGCTATTAAGAAAGGAAGTAAAGTGGGAATAGACTGGAAAACAGGAACAGGAATTTACGGCTATTCAACACCTACTAACAACAGCACCAATTCTTGCCTGCCCTGATTTTGAAAGTCAATTCCAACTTGAAACCGATGCTAGCGATACAGAATTAGAAGCAAAAAGGAAATTTAGCACGAATTTAGAAGGTTATTCTTTCAAATTAATCACAGATCACATTGCCTCAAAATGGCTTCATAATTTAAAAAATCCAACTGGCCGATTAGCAAGATGGGCTTTGGAATTATTAGAGTACGACTATGAGATCGTTTACAGGAAAGAAAGCTTAAACCATGTCGTAGATGCGTTATCAAGATCAAAGGAAAACGAAATAAAAGTTTCTAGTATTTTATCAAGCATGGTAGAAAATAACCAACAAGATTTTTAGAAATTGAGGATAGTTGGTACAAAATTAAAATGCTACATGTTAAAAATAAGCCAGAAGAAAAGCAACCCGTGGAAATTAACTATACCAAAAGAATTACGAGAACAAGTATTAGTTGAAAATCACAATAATAAACAAGCAGGCCACTTAGATATGGGAAAAATCTACGCAAAAATTTCTGAAAATAATTTTTGGCCTGGGATGAATTCTGAAACATTAAAGTGTGTAACATAATGCAAAATTTGCAAGGGAATGAAACCAAAGGTAACTAATCAAATAGGTTTAATGGAAAAGAGAATAATTGAAGAACCGTGGACAGTGGTAGCATCTGATATGATGAGCCCGTTACCGATGTCAAGGTCAGGAGATCAATATATTCTAGTTTTCGTAGATACGTTTACTAAATGGGTAGAAATAATTCCTGTTAAAAATAAATTAGCATCAACAACTGAAAATGAATCTCACAAACGTATAATTCCAAAATGGGGAACTCTTAGAATTTCATTTACAGATAACGGCAAAGAATACATAAATGAATCAATAATTAATTTAACTAAAACATTTGGTATTAGACATTCAAAAACTCTTCAATATCATGCACAAGCAAATCCAACTGAAAGATGCAACAGGTCAATTAAAACGGCAATAAAAGTGTATTTAGAGAAAGACCATAAAACATGGGACGAAAATTCAGGTGATTTGCAATTTGCATTAGATACAAGTAAACACTCTTCAACAGGATTTACACCATTTTTTTAAATTAGGTAGAGAAGTCCAACCAAATAAGCGTTAAATAAAGCTTTAGGTAACAAAAGCGAAACTGAATTTCAAGAGTCCGAAAAATGGGCTGATAGAATGCGAAAATTAAAAATAATTCGAGAAGATGTAGTCAAAAACTTGCAAATGAAAATGAAACACAATTTAGATATTTTAATCTCAGAAGTAGGCCGATAAGTTTTGAAATCGGCAAACAAATACTAAAAAGCGACAAAACCTTATCAAATAAAGGGGAAGGAATAGCCAAAAAATTGAATAAAAGTTTCGAAGGACCATTTTTCATTAAAGTAAAGATTGCACCAACAATTTACGAAATAAAACCAAAGAATGGAAAATCATTAGATAATTGGAACGTTAAAGATATTAAGAAATTCAACATTAGAGAATAGATTTGGAATTGTTTTTCTCTAAAATGCCATGCATGTGAATAATTTCAATTTGTACACTACTGAACCGACAAAAGTGACAGAAACACTTACACTAGAGCAAGACACGAAGAAAAGGGACATAATGAAAATTTCACTAAGATAGTAGCAACGAAAAGACTGAAACGGAGGCTACTTTCGAGATAAGATTGAGAAGGGATGCAGAAATGGAGAAAAGAAGAAGAAGCGAACGAAAAAACCAATGAGATGAAGAAAAAAAATCAAAGAATTCATAGAAAGGTTGAAGAAACAGGAAGAATAATGGAGAAATAAGAGGAATAATTGATTTAAAAACTTGATTATTCACAATTCATCAACAAAACTGTTCCTACTTAACCACGGACACAACAGAAGAATTTACTCGAAACCCACACAACAGACAAACATTAAAATGGATTTTTATTATTTTATTTCTAGACTTTGGCTTTAGAATGACAATATTTCAATTGCTTTTAAATTAATTTATTTGAATGAAACATAAATAACGCAAAGAAAATAAAGTAAATATGGCTATAAGAGGCCAAGATAGAATTTCGACTAAAACAAAGTAGAATTTAGATATAAGTTACTTTTCAGCAAGAAGAACCAAAGAGAACAAAATAGCGAAAGAAGATACGAATCTCTGTATAGAAAAAATTGGAATAGAAATATAATTGAATACTTGAAAGAATAATCAAAATCAAGATATTGGACCTTATTTTCAATTAAAATGAGATAAAAAACGGAATTAAGAGAGAATTAGTATATTTTTATTATTGAATTTTGTTTCAGAGGTAGGATTTTTTAAATTATCTTACAGAAAGAAAAATATGGAATACGTCAAGGTGTCGAAATGTCGTCACTGCGATAGGATGGCTCCGATGGAGCTTTATATTTTTCAGGACACCTACTGTGATGAAATGTCGAATCGGACCAAAAATTACTACACGGTTTCGGATTCGACAAAAACCAAGTATATCAAAGGCGGTTGGGTGGAAACGAATAAAAGATTTAAGGACATCTTAAAAATAATGATTGAAGCGGAAAGACTAACACAAGAAGAAGGCAGCCAAAGGATTGAGGAGGATCAAGAAGATGATTCGTATGTACAACTAGACATTACGGAGGAAGAATCCTTGTTTACATTCCGTGTAAAATTGGATAGGTGCGAGGAGCTATCAGAATAATAAACCTCGTCCCAAACAGAAGGGGGAGGTTGTAACAAAGTTAGAAGCATCCCAATACCGTACGACCCAGCGGGCCTAGGACCAGGAGTGAAGAGAGTAACACTTCCAGGTTCTAATATCCAAGTCCTCGTCCTCGAGCGTCAGTCTTGTGCTCACTGCCTTATTAGAGTACAGAAGTGCCCAACCCTTCGTTTTGCCATAACGATGCCATGCGATCTCCAGGATCTACGTTCAATCGCCGATCTATCAAGGATCTACCCGATCTCGAGGTACCTTGGCTTCATCGCCCGAGTATCAATCCACATCGCTCGCCCGCTCTTGGCTTTGCCACCCGGTTCGGGCTTACGAGAACAACGACTCACGAGAGTCAATTCCTGTAAGTGGGTTAATAAACCATTTTTATATTTACATGGCTATACATCAATGTCTTCACCTAGTTTCTCGACGCTCCAATTCCTTGCCCTTCCCTTAATTTGCGAGATCCCTCACAACAAAAAGAAAAAATAATAGTAGAGGAGATAAATATGGAGGAAGAGAGGAGGGACATAATGGGGGTTTATGCGTTCGGTGATATGCAGGAGAAATCAGAGGATAAATCAGAGGAAATGAGAGAACTAATGGAAGGAAATAAACAAGAGATTAGGCTTATGATAGGAGGAGATTTTAATGCGAGAACAGAAGATAGAGGAGAAAGGGAATGTAGTGGAGAGCGAGGAAGAAAATCCAAAGATAATATACTGAATGGGGAGGGAAAGAAATTATTAAAGAGCCTGGAGGTGATGGGATGGTTTATCCTGAACGGGAATATAGAGGGTGATAAGGAGGGGCAATATACACACTCAGGAGGAGAAAGGGGAACGGTAGTTGATTATGTGGTTCTGGAAGACGAGGTAAGAGAGAAGGTCAATAAACTACAGGTAGAGAATTATATAGATGCGGATCACTTTTCCGTAATATTGACACTAGAGGGAGAAAAGTGTAATAACAATATGGCTTAAAAGGAAGCAAAAGTAAACAGAGCAGAAAGAGGGGATTAAACAATGGAAGGTAAAGAAAAGTTTAAGGAAAAAGTGAGGAATGTCAAGGTGGTGGAAGAAAATATAAACGAGGAGATGGAAATAATGATAGGAGAAATAAAAGAGTATCAAAGTGTACAAGCAAAAAAAAAATTAATGGGGACGGGGATAGAAGTGGGTGGCATGAGGAATGTAAACAGAAGAAGAAGGAAGTGTATAAATGGTATTAGATGGTAAAAAAGGAAGGAGTACCAAACTTTTTGAAAAAAAATACGGGTGGGGAGAGAGAATATGCACCAGAATAGCAAGATTTAGATTGGGAAACGAGGAGAGGAAGAGGATGTATTGGGCAAAGAAAGAGAACAGAAAGTGCAGAATCTATGAGTGGGAAGAGGAAACATGGGATCATGTATGGGAAGGATGTAGGAGAGGAATGGTAGATGAAGGAAGCTGGCCAGAGAATGTGGTAAAGATTCTAGGGAAGGATGGATTGGGGGAAGAGTGGATGAAGGAGCTGGAGGGAGCTGGAGGAGCGAATGACAAAGAATGTGAGAATATATATAAAAAAAGGCAAAATGGAATAAAAGAAAAAGGAAACGGAAGTCGCTTAGATTAGAAGCGAAAAGATGCAACAAGGAGGTATAAGATTATTTTGCTCGACTGGGGAGGCCCCTGAGCATTACGCATCTTTACCTCTTCATAGAAAATGTTGAATCTTTTTTAGTTCTTGACTTATTTACAAAAAACTGTTTTTTCATTGATTCAAATATATATATTTTTTTTAAATTCTACTTGCGACTAAGTTGGAACTTTTTATTATGGGTAAGCAATACGAAGTCGAGAAAATTTTGAGCAATCAAAAACTGTCTGTGACTGAGTTGGTCAGGAAGATTCAAAAAAGTATTATGGAAAATTGTACCTCAATTGAAATAGTAGTTTACAAACTGTTGTTTTAATTTTCCGGCGCGGTCAAATATCTTCCGCGTAGGCTCACCCCAGCCCGGCAACCCGTTGTTGTGCCAGTGTTAAGTGAACTCTGCCTTTGAGTACATCAGAGATTTTTAATTTGAATACAATAAAATAGGGAAAATTTTGCTTTTAATCATTCTTTTTTTTCTGATTAAAATATTTAAACGTTGCCACTTCTAGAGACATGAGCTTCACAAAAGTCTTAAAAATAAAGTGTCTGTACACGTTTCCTTTCTTGTATCCCGCGAGTCCTCTGTGTCACCTCTATTTGGAAACAAACCTACGTACACTTTTTGATTTTTCTCAACCGAGAATAATCGCTGAAATATTGCATGATATTTTATTTTTTTATTCGAAAAAATTAAAGACAATTTTTAGAATTAAGCTAATATTGTTTTAAAGTAATAATGAGAAGCTTTAAATAAAAAAAGTCTGGTTAAATTAACCAGTAAATTTACCTGAAATTATTTTTTGAGTAAACGTTACAACTCTTGTATTTTATATGTTTAATTAAATAATTCATATTTAACAGTCAAATTCAGTGCTAAATATAGCATCTCCACTTTATTTTTTTAATTTTATTCATCTTCTTGAGTTTATTTACTATATATTTTTATTTTAATACCACCAAAAATTCAGCGCTACCAAGGAAAAAAGAACACATTGAAAAGGCGACTCCGTGAATTGCGTATTTGTCATTTGCAGATTGAGATTTTTTAAACTGAATTGGTATGCGACTATGTAAATCGGTTAGTTTCTCGAATGGCTTCGAATCTGCAATGTACTGCAATGCCCATTTCATGCAAAGCCATATTGAATTCTTTTCGAATGAGACCGATTTTTTCAAGTTCGGCTGCCACATTTCACATGATTTTTAAAATTTATAAATTATTGATAGATTAAGAGAAATCATACTACGTTAGTTCTAGAGGATCTGAAGGCTTTTGTGGCTTATAAGTATGTCAAAAAAATAATAATGAGTAAAACTCTGTTAAAAACCAATCGGCGGGAATCTGGAATTCGAGTTACAGATACGCTATTCAAACGACTTCGAAACCCATTCAAAGCAAGTGAATGAATTTTCGTTTCCTGTGTAGTGATTCTGAATTATCACTACCTATTTCATGTAACTTAGAATAACTCCAAATTTTTGTATTACAAGTGAAAAATTATCGGTATCTGACCAGCCCTGGCGACAGGGTTCCACCTAACGCTATATTAACGTCTTACTGGCCGGGCCGCAGCCTACGCGGGAAAAAATCAAAAGCTTCGGAAAATTAAAACTTCAACAGTTTGTTGAATACTATTTCAATTGAGCTAAAACTTTTCAAAAAACTTCTTTAAAACTTCCTGAACAACTTTCTCACTGACTGTTCTCGATTGCGCAAAATTCGCTTGACTACCGAAAGGATCAAAGTTGCTTGTATGCCAATTATGTAACGCATCGGAAAAAAATTATTAACTTTTCTTTCAAATAAACATTTTCAAATTTTGCTAACTTCATCGATTGCAGAACATGACAATGCATATTTTTGGTAATTTTGTGAACAAAATTTAAAAAGTTTCGTTTTCTTCACGAGTTGAAGTCAAGAAAGGAGAAATGTGTTAATCATTTGCATCCGGAGCCTTAATTGTAATTGCAATCTATTTTCTCATGAAAAATGCCTTCTTGTGTCCAATAATTATTTTAAATTCATAGATGGAATTAGGGCATAACACTTTGTTATTTCTTTCTTTAGTCTACTCGTGCATTCATTTTTATCGAATAGAATCATTGTCAACATTTTAAAGAAACTGGATGTTGAGATTGAAAACTGGTGCCCTTCTCAGTATACAACACAAAACAACCATAACTTTCTCAGTTCTAGTTCTCTCCATGAACTCCTCCACTGACCGAAGTTTGGTGGGACTGACGTTGTAACTAGACTCTCCTCCTTACGACATCTGACTAATTAATTTGAACATGATTTCGACTAACAAATAGATTTCTCGCATCAACGAGATAATTGGGCGTACACTTTACACAAAGAATAATAAAAATTACAGAGTATACTCGGAATAGAATAAAACTTTGGTTGACGAAACGCATGCATCTGGTTAAGGTAAAGGTGAAGTTTCAGGCGCTCAATAGAGACTGGGTGCTTGGAATGCTAAAGGGGTGAATGATCTCAAGGAAAGAGAATTACGAGAAACAAGCCGCGTAAGGAAGCTAGATATTTGATGTGTACCTGAAACAAAGAGAAGGGGATGCGACACTATAGAGATGGAAAATAGGGAGATAAAGAACGGACATGAAATATGGTCAGGAGTAGATAGTGATCACATGGTAGTCAAAGGGTAGGTCTGATTATGAATGAGAGAGCAAGGCAGCATATCAAGGATCATGTATTTGTATCTCCCAGATTGTTATGGGTTAGAATGATAGTAGGACTCTGAAGATTATTTATCATAGCGCGTTACGCCCCAGTTGATGGTGAAGAAAATGAAGTAAAAGGCGCCTTTTAGGATACTTTAAATGATACTATAGGTACTTCCCAGCAAAACATGGTTATATAATAGTTATGTAACTGGTGAATAAGAGGAACTGCCATCTAAAAACTGTCAATAGCCCCCAGTAGAACCGCGGCAAAACACACCTATGGCTACGTCTCACAACCGTGAGATGGGTGGTCACAGGGCACGACGAACGTTTTTCTATGAAATGTTTCTCTTCATATATCAATGGATATACCTTAAGCATTTGTCATTTTAATGCTCAGTCTCTCTTGGCACATTTTCTACAATTCAAACATTTTTTAAGTACATGTTCCTACCATATAATAGCTCTTTTTGAGTCATGGTTAACTCAAAATATACCCTTTAACCTCGTTGTAATTGACTTGTTGCAATTCGTTCTTTCGAAGGGACAGAGACGAAAAAAGGGGCAGTGAAGTTTGTCCTTTTCTGCATAATAGTCTGAGTGGGACTGTGATTGGAGTGAGATTAGTGACTACTTATACCACGATTGAATTTCTCTTTGTTGAAGTCAAGTCAACCTCTGACAGTGTTTTATTGGGAGTAGTTTATAAGCCACCCAATGCCTCCTATGGTACAGAGCTTGAATCGGCAATTTTTTCACCTATTCTTAACTTGAATAGCATTATCCTAACTGGAGATTTTAACACTAATATCCCAGATAACAATACGTGCCGGCACGTGATCAGACCGGCTGGCTGGAGACCAGCGTGCCTGCTAAATGCACGCGACAGGCCGGCAGAGTCGGAATGCGACCGAAGGGCGGCGGACAACGGCAGACAACGGTCCGGCACACTAGACGCCCGTGCGTGCCCGACGGGCTCGCAAATGGCGAGGATCGACGGGCCTGCGAATTGCACGAGCGCTGCAGGCTGATTGTGCGAGTAGTTTGAGATCGAAAACGCGCATGCGCGTTTTGGATCAGCTGTTCTTGTCATGTTTCATCTCGTGTGGCGTTCACACCCGTGAATTTTCGCTCGGATGTGAGTGAAAGTGTGCGATTTGCATGTGAAACCTCCTATTTCTATTTTCTGGATTAAATTTGTTAGCATTTTTTTACTTTCGATGTCCTACAGATCAACAAAATTAGCAAATAGCACGAAAGGTGATGAAATTCTGCGTATAATAATATTTTTCTAATATTATTATATTTTATTTTATTATTATTTATTTTATTTATTATTTTATTTTTTGTTTAAACTTTTTCTCGGGTGAACCCGGTTTTTCGTCATAGCCACGGACTAAGTCAAGTGACTGATGGTATAAGGATGTTATACGTTAATTTATCACGATGTTAGAAATCATTTGCAATGATGTTGTATGTACAAAATTAGAAGCATGATGTAATTTGCAGTTTGTTTTTACCGCTGTTATCCTTAGACAGCGGCCGTCCCCGATAACAATACGTGCCGGCACCTGATCGGCCCTACGGGCTGGAGACCAGCATGCCTGCTAAATGCACGTGACAGGCTGACAGAGTCGGAATGCGACCGAAGGGCGGACAACGGTCTGGCATATTAGACGCCCGTCGGTCTCACAAACGGTGAGGAACGACGGGCCTGCGACTTGGACGACCGCTGCAGGCTGATAGTGCGAGTAGTTTGAGATCGAAAATGTGCATGCGCGTTTTGCATCAGCTGTTCTTGTCGTGTTTCATCTCGTGTGGCGTTCACAGCCGTGAATTTTCGCTCGGATGTGAGTGAAAGTGTGCGATTTGCAAACAATTGTTCGTTCCAGATAAATAATAGAAGGATCACTCGACCTCGAGGCATCGTCAAAACATAATTCTTAAGTTACAAGCTCTATAGCCTGCTCTTCCAAGTGAAACTTCTGTTTCTGAGGAGGCGTGATTGCATTCAGGAAACCCATGGGTTTCGTTTAAAAATGTCAGTCTTAGGTGGAATACATCAACATGTTATGTACATAACCCAAAGATTTAGAAATTTTGTAAAACCTATTTCTATTTTCTGGATTAAATTTGTTAGCAATTTTTTGCTGTCAATGTCCTTCAAATCAACAAAATTAGCGAATAGCACGAAAGGTGATGAAATTCTGCGTATAATACTATAAAGTCCAAGTTGAAAAAAAATGTCAATGTTATAAAAAGATATATATCTTTTAATAAGAAAAACATTTTCAATATGTCTTTCAACTTGGACTCATTATACGCAGAATTTCGTCAGTACCTTTCGTTCTAGTTGTAAATTTTTATTTTATTTACATGAAAAAAGATTTTTTTAATTTTGATCTACTCGCACACTCAGCCTGCATTTTACCGGACTGTCGGTCATGCAGTTCGCAGGACCGCGTCGCTCTCGCCGGTCGGACTGGCATATAGACACCAATGGTGTACACATAAAGGTGCATATTTGCCGGCACGTCGGTCCGATCTATCGGACCGCGGGCCGGCAGATCGCTTGCAGTCGGCGGGCAATTTGCTATCTGGGGTGAGTGTTGGAGGTGACAGCAGTCACCTCTGGATGCTTTCTTAGAGCTACCATGTGTCACGCCATAAGTTCTCAGTCGCTGGCTTCCTGATGGTCTAGGAAATTTCTTACAATGCAACAGGTGTTTAATAAAACCGCCTTCTGAGCTGCCGCCAGTACCCTACTGACTCTCAAATGATCAAGATGTTCAGTGCATCTTGCGTGCACATTGCCTGTAGCCGAAATCACAATGGGATGAATAGATGCATGTTTCACATTCCTCCATATTGCCTTTACTTCATGCCTTAGCTCGCTATACTTATGGATCATGTTTGTATAGGTTGCCTGCAAATTTCGGTTGAGTGGACAAGCAATGTCGATGATATAGACTCTTCCACCTTGTTTTTCTCGCATCACGATATCGGGTCGATTGGCTCGGATGTAATGATCCGTCTGGATAGTCACATCCCAATATAAGATGTAATCTTCATTTTCTAAAACGGGCATTGGAATGTATGTATAGAAAGGCATCCATTCTGTTAAAAGTCCTTGGTTTAGGGCAAGTTTTTGATGTATAATGCCTGCCACATCATTATGTCTGTGCGTATATTCTCTTTGAGCCATCACGCGACCACCATCAATAATGTGCTCGATGGATTCGTTGGCATCTCCACATAATCGGCACCGGTCAACCACGGCTTGATGTAACACGTGTTTGCGATAATTCTTGGTGCTGACAACCCTATCCTGAATCGCAATGACGAATCCTTCCGTTTCTGGATACAGGACTCCCTTTCTCAGCCAAATATTGGATGCCTCACTATCCACTTCATATTGATCCAACGTTTGGGGTGTTCGCCGTGGATGGCTTTTTGTCTCCATTGCGTTTCTAATTCCTCTATGGTTTCTGCCCTTATATTCAAGGCCTCCTCTGAGGACAAATTGAAGGGCGTGTTGTCAAGATCCGCTTTACAGATGGTGTTGTAAAGCGTAACATCTCGCTTGCTGTTAAAATAGTCTCGCAACTGTATAACTTGTGACTCAGACAGTTTTCTGACATCTACAATGCCCCTGCCCCCTCTATGCCGTGATAGAACTACCCTTTCAATCGCCGAATTACTGTGGTGCATTCGGAGTTTCGTCATTTCTACGCGGATGGTTCTGTTTAATCGTTCGAGGTCGGTGTTCGACCATTTGATGAGCCCAAAGGAGTACGTGAGGACAGGGATGGCATAGGTGTTGATTGCCCTGATCTTGCTTGCTGAGTTAAGGGGGGGGGGGGGTATGGTTTGTAAACTTTCATTTTTTTTATTTATTTTTTTTTTAATTCATTTTATTAATGTACAGCATCTGAAGAATGTTGTACTAAATTTTTAGAGCATTTGAAGCAAAACTAAGGAAGATATAGCGATTAGCCAACGGTTGCTCTGAGTCGCTACGCTCTAATTTTTTATAACTGCGCGGCAGCTACACTACGAGTTCTATACGTACGTACGTACGTGAGTGAAAATGCCGCAAAGAATTATCAGAGAAGAGAGAAAAAGTAGTAGCTCACGGTTGAGCGATCCCAAAAAAATTGTACCACCGCACAAACGTAAGAAATATACAGTTGAAGCTAAAAGCACTTCGTCGAGAAAAATAACTGCGAATAAATCTCTTGAGGAAGATCTTTCAAAACACTACAGAATCGCTGATTTCATGTTAGTTTTTACGGCTCTGGCTACATTAGTGAAGTGTGCTATCTGTGCAGGAAATGTATCATTCCAGTCTGGCAAAAAGGACGGCCTAGGTTTTAAAATAAAAGTTACGTGCGAGCATTGTAAAAATCCTCGTTACGATTCGTCGAGTGAAAGAATCGAATCTGGTGGATATGAAATCAATCGTAGATTCATTTTCGCAATGACAGTGTTAGGTTTAGGCTTAGCCGGCTGTGAAAAATTCTGCGGGCTTATGGATGTAGCCAGTTCGTTTTTGACGAAATCATGCTATAACACGTACATCAATCAAATGTGTGGGTGTGTGAAGAAATTGGCAAGTGCCTTATTTGCTTCTGCCGTAAAAGAAGAAAAGCAAGCAACGTGCAAAGAAAATAATATTGCAGAAACATCCGAACTAACTGTATCAGGAGACGGTACATGGAAAAAGCGAGGATTTTCTCCACTGTATGGCGTTGCGTCATTAATTGGACACTACACTGGAAAAGTTCTTGACATTTTTGTTAAAAGTTCGTATTGTCACAATTGCGAAATGTCGAAGAGCAAGTTAGGCAGTTCTGAGTTTGAAGATTGGTATAAAGAGCATACAAAAAGTGGACAATGCAAAGCTAATCACATCGGAGCATCTGGCAATATGGAGGACAATGCTATTGTATCTATGTTCAAACGTTCAGTTGCGAATTTGGGTGTACGTTTTCGAAACTATATCGGGGATGGTGACTCAAAAACGTACACCGGCGTCATCAATGCTAAACCTTACGGTGAGAATATTTTGATCAACAAGAAGGAGTGCATTGGACACGTCCAAAAACGAATGGGTACACGTTTGCGAGATGTAGTAAAGATAAATGTCGTAGAAACAGAAACAAAGGCTGGAAAAAAAGTTAGACGCAAAAGTTTGTCTGGTAAATGAAAGCTCACGGCCAAAATTATTGATAAACTAACCGTATATTATGGCTTAGCTATTCGTCGCAATACCGATTTTGTGGAGAAAATAAAAAAGGGGATCTGGGCAACATATCATCACTACTCATCGACAGACGAGAATCCGCAGCATCATAACTGCCCGAGCGGCGACGATTCTTGGTGCGAATGGCAGAAAGCTGCAGCGGCAAATGAATTGCGGACATTCAAACACAGTTATACTGCACTTCCTAGTGATGTTCTCAGTGCTATAAAACCTATCTACGAGGACTTAAGCAAGGATGCTCTTCTTATGTCTCGGGGGATTCACCTAGAATAATAATGAAAGCTTGAACCAACTAATCTGGAAAATTTCGCCCAAATCAGTGAGTGGTACCGCGGTTTTGGTCGAAATTTCAGCGAATGTGGCAGCTTACACATTCAATGAAGGATGTTTTGCTTTGCTGACTATGATGGAAGAGATGCAAATCAAATATGGACCAAGCGCTCACGCATGGGCGCACTCAGTCGACAACTGACGCAAAAGCCGAGCGGATGAACAAGCGGAAAAGGAAACCAGAGAAGGTCGAGTTCGCCGAAGACAAGAACAAAAAGATGCCTTGGACATCCTGAATGAAAGTGCTTCACTGTATGGACCTGGCATCGACGATTCCATGTAAGTGTAGAACAACAACAAAATAATTCTGATTTTTTACTGTTTAAAACTTTAAATCGATTTTCCCACACTTCATGTTTTCAAAACCGGTGGAGGCCGCCATTTCAATTCCACTTTACCGATCCTATCCAAAATTTGTACATTACTTCTCTGTATAATTCATGAGGTAACCCTGTCGAGTTTTTTGAAAAATTTGTTGTTATTTTTTATTTTGCAATAACAATTTGGCCGATTTTTTAAGCAAAAATCGCGTTTTTCGCTTTCTAGTGTTACCAAAACTTGAAAAATTAGTAAAAAAATAAAAACTCGACAGCGTTACCTGCGGAAACTCATAACAAATTGATTCATTGATTTCAGATGATCGAGTGCCGAGGAACGACCTCCACAGCAAAACATCTTTTTTTTTAGACGTCACCGGAAATTGGCTGCCAACGGCTTAGTTTGTGATATTTTTGACTGAAGATTTCACAAAATGTTCTTCAAATGATGTATTACAATACTAAAATTAGTTAATTCAAAATAAATTAACTATATATTTTTTTAATTATTGAAAAAAGCTATTTTTTTCACTTAATTAACCATAGGCCCCCGGCTGGAGGGGGCGCGTCAGAACCAACCTGAGTCTTACAGTGAAGGCAGTCGTTAGGCTTTTCTTAACTATCGTATGCTGAATGCCCTAACATTCGAGAATACCCAGGTATCAGGACCGGCTTAAGCAAAATAGCGCCCCTAGGCTATTTAGTAAATTGGCGGCCTTAGGCTACTCCCCCCCCCCCCCCCTCCCCCCCCGATTCTTTTGAAATACTGAAATTGTATTTTTTCATTTAAAGAAAACGACGTAATTGATTTTTTAGTTCGTTTTATTATCAAAATTTCGACTTGCTTTTGCAATATACCTCATGAATAAAATGTAATTTAAGTACATACGTACGTATATACACAATATTAATATATACATATAAATATCAAGTATTCTAAAACCATCTAATATACTTATCTTTTTCAGCTCAATATAAGCGATATCTTCGGAAAACAAATATTTCTTAAATGGTGTCAATATTATTTAGCCATTATTTATTTCAATTTTGTAGTTAGGGACAGGTGAGTGACAAGACGATCAGAACTTTACTGAGATAATTTTAGAAAAAATGTATTATTGTTGGAAATTACCTATGTATTTAAAATGAAAAAAGGCAACGCGCAATGAGAATATTTTAGGTAGCAATTATTCTATACAGCTATCCAAAATTTCAGGACAATTCCGCTATTAAATATTTCGAAATTTCTTAGTAAAAACCCTGATAGTTTTGAATTTAATAAGTTTGTACGTAAATATAAAGTAATTTGGAATTGAAAAGCTTAAAACTACAAAATTTCAAGAATTGGAATCATATTACAGCAATATTGTTTTGTAATATTTTAAAATTTTTAATTTTCAATATAATATCTTGAAATTGTCCTATTTTTAGTTTAAGATTTACAAAAATAAATAATTTCAAATTGAAAAATATCTGACTGGAAATTGTCAAGAATGAATAATATTAAAGAAGTTCTCAGAATGGTTACAATTTCAAAATTCTAGATTTTCATGTTGAACGCTGAATTTTTATTTTTCCCTCTCAAAGGTTTTAATTTTGCAATTAAAATTGAATTGGTTGAATTTCAGAAAATTCATAATTAGCAACTTAAATTTTATCAATTTTTAAGTGATTTAAATTTACTCTAAATAATTGAAACATCAAAAGGTTTGTGTACAAAAAAGTTTTGTTAACACAATTTTTGGCGACTAAAATATTGTTTGGTTTCAAATAAAGTTCGCATTCGCTTCAGTTTCAAAACTTGTGAAGTAGAATTGTTTTTTCAATTTCAAATTGTCGAATTTTAATCGCTCTGAATTTAATATTATTTAAATTCAAAATTCTCCAATTTTCAATTATTTAATTTTAAATGCTTTTAACTATGAATAATACAATTTCAATTCCTTTGAGTTTTAAATAATCCAATTTCTAAAATTTCAATCTTAAAATATTAAATTTTTAACGTTTTCACATTGTCCTATTTTCGAAATTTTATTCGGCAATAAATTCGTATAATAATATATGTATGTATACCGTTAAGCCATTTCCCTTTCGGGTAGGCATGACACTACCCGATTCGGGTAGTGTTTCTAGGTGGATAGTTTCTTGTAATGAATAATAACAAGTGTGGGCTCACCACACCCACGACGAGTCAACAACACGCAGTAGTATTCCCGAATGGTCACCCATCCAAGTACTAACCGCGCCCAACACTGCTTAACTTCAGTGATCTAACGAGAACTGGTTTTTTCAGCGTGGTCTGGCCGTTGGCTAAATAAATTATAAATGATAAATATAAAATAATACATAATCATATAATAATATAATAACAATATATAATAATTTCGTGATTCTCCAATTGAAAATAAAGTTGCCTAATTTTTAGCGCTTCGACTTAGAAATTATATAATTCAACGCTATCAGTTAGACGTTATTAATT
>CAKNXH010059078.1:69854-134182 GCA_932178445.1 Andricus quercusramuli
AGTTTTATCTGTGCTCCACGTGGTGACGGCGGAAAACGGATTTTTTTTCTTGCTTTTCATTTTTCGGCTAAGCCCTGTGGTGAATGCATTGTGCCGTCATGGCTGGCATGAGAGAAAGTACGATGCAGGGTATTGGACGCCCAGTATCGGCCATTGGTCAGGTTGAGGAAACGGGCCCGCAATCGTCGTCATCCAGCTACCGCCACCCTTTATTGGTTGGCGATTCAACTGATAAAGAATATGAAGCTACAACAAGTAATCATGTTTTTACCAGCCATGACTGCAACAGCGATAAAAATGTTTTTTGCTACGTTTGTGGAAAGTATGAAGTCATCACTTGCCGTAGGTCAATGAATGAGCAATGTAGAGACATATATCGTCAATTTTATAAAAGAGAAATTTCCCTTCAAAATGAAACATTTGCTCCAGATAGCATTTGCAGTGCTTGTTACACTATGCTTTTACGTTGGAATAAAGTGAAAAACAATAAAATGTTAAAATACTCCTCACCGGTAATATGGTCAATACCTCAATCAGAAAAAGACTGTTATTTTTGCAACACAAAAGTTAAAGGATTCAACGTTAAAAACAACCCGAGTCGAAATATAGACCCTACTTTGACGCTCTTCACGCTGTCATTTGTAGGGGCTAAGGTTTTAAAGTAGAAGCTATTCCAATGCGATTTTTGCCCCTACTTTGGCGCTCTAATGGGCACAAAATTTCCAAATCTTCCACTTGGAGCATCAAAATAGGGGCTCAGTTTTTGCTTCTACTTTAATGCTCCACATTCTACCTTCTCGGACAAAATAAAAATTATTTACGAAAGATTAACAAGAGTAGAGTATGACAAAAACATAGCGACATTTGCGCAATATTTTAAGTTATTTTGCATAATCATTCAACAACAATTTCTTGTTGAGCATTGAAAACAACGTGTATCTAATATTGAATAAATGAATATACAACATAATTTGGGTTTTTTCATTCGTCAACAGATCCTAAGTTTTATGCAACTTAAAATGAAAACTACTGTTTGTTGTTAAATGAAGATGCAAAATGTTATGAAATATGTACACAATGTCACAGTGTCCTCGACTCACTCAACTTTTGTTAATCTTTCGTCAATTAATATGTTTTCCGTGCACTTTTATATTCCTTTCGCTGATGAGTTATAAATCCTTTTTAACTTATAATTTTTGTATTAGAATCTTTTAAAATAGAACGAAGTAATTATTGATATCACAAAATGAACAATTATAAACCTGTAACAGTGTGTTTCAAAAACGTACGAAGTTCTATAATGAAGTAAAACATATTAGGATATAAATATCGAAGTACACATATTATAGAACAGCATAAGTTTTATTATCCTGCTCGTTTTCCTTGTTTTGCGATTCCACTTGTACTAATGTTGGTTTTTCGCCTTCGGAACCCGTATAAATATGAACTTATTAATTATTTTTATTGTTCAATCACATATACGTAGAAGACGTTCATACATTTTAATGTTCTTTCAAAATAATAAATTTGTAATAATCTTAAGAAGATAATTATTATTACTACAATAGTACTAAGTGACAATATTAAGTTGGGTTAAGGCCCCATTAACTAAAAATGTTACTGTTTTGTATTGTTAATAAAAAATATAGAATAAAAATAAAATCTGGATTCAAATCACAATTATGTTAATTTTTGGCCATGACCTCTATAACTTTTGACCTAATGAAGATATTCATTATTTTCTTTCATATTCGCAAAGCGTTTATCGTCTTCTTCCAAAATGCGATAGAGAATTGAAAAAAGGTTCAAAATTAACAAAATGGCAGCGGTTTTTATCAAACAATTAAAAATCGCTTTTCTCAAAAAACCCACATTTAAATATATGCCAATTTTTTTTTTGAGCTCGTGCTTTGGTAATAGTTTAGCTCGCAAGGTGCTTATAAAATGCCTTTCATCTATTAGCAGAAAATTTGAAAAACATTCAGAAGAATAAAAAGTGTGGGGCTTTCGAGAACATCTTTTTCATTCGTTTCTTCGAATTTTGAAAACATGAAAAAATACATTTTCTGTAAAACCACACTTTTTCTATTTTTGCAAAAAATGTTGAAAAGTTTCTAATCATAGAAGAAAGGCATCTTATAAGCATCATGCTAGCAGACTAACAAGATATCTTCATTATCAAAGTAAAAGTTTAAAAAATGGCAAAAAATTCAAAGTGGGTTTTTTGAGAAAATCGATCTTTCATTTTTCAAGAAAAACCCCTTTTGTTAATTTTAAACCTGTTTTCAATGTTCTGTCGCGCTTTGGCAGGAGACGATGAACACTCAATTAGGTCAAAAGTTATAGAGGTTTGAAGAAAAAAATTGAGTTTTTGCTCAAAATTCAAGCACAAAATTCAAATACGCCTAACTTTTTGGGATTGTTTTTTCGCAAATCGGAAAAATACCTATCGCCTAATAACCTCCGAAGAACAACATATTTCCTCCCAAGAGATTCTGCGATTCCAAATGCAGAACCCTGCCTGATTTAAAATGGAGTCGGTCGCCTGAAGAATAAAGTTAAATAGTTTCAGAATCGAATAAGAAGAAATAAATGACATAATAGGGTACAATTTTGAAAATAAATACCATTAAAGAAAATTTAAATGGCGGGATATTTGAAAAAAAAGTATTAAAATAAGTTGTAAAAATTTAAATATTCTCAATATTATTTATTGTGGTATTGGAATGAAAACATTATGAATTATTTTTAACAAATTCTGTAAATAAGTAATGGAAGTTTATAGAAATAAAATTATCTTTTGAGGGTTTTGCAAAAAAAATCAGTAACTAATTATGAAATAATATGTATACAAAGTATTCTTTAGTTGAATTGAATGCAAGTAAGTTAGATTTCGAGTCATTATTATGAAAAAATGTAATTATATAGTACAATGTAAAGTAAAGTGATCTATTTACCGCCAATAGCTAGCACTTTTGCATCCAACTGAATTTTTTTTTTTCTTCCATATCATTTGACTTTAAAAGAGCTACTCAGCCTACTTCTCTACTTTCCTTCGGAATCAATGATAAGTGAATGACATCTTGTTTTTTATCATCTATCCACCAGACCAGCGCAAACTTCTTTTCACTTGAAGCCATTTCAGATATTATTATTTTAATATTAATCACGAAAACAAAGATATTTTCTTTGACTATAACCAATAAAATTGACATTTCTACAAACTGCGGTGTTCGAGCTGGGAGGAAACAACAAAGTATTTGTTACGCGAGCGCAAGCGTCAAGACAGCGACGCCATATTTGAGCGTGAAAATTTTAAATTTCAGTTACTGTATGTGAACTGCAAAGAGAGCGAAGTCAATAAATCAAAATTAATAATACGTCAAAGCTGTTAGATTCCAGGTATAATTATATCGGAGAAATGTTCATTTCCTTATTTCTAACCGTGTGTGTACTTTCGGGACCATCGTCGTTAAGGGGTTAGCCCTACTTGCAACGCAATAAAAAAGTGAATTTTATCGATTTTTTTTTGAAAGAATGAAAAAATACTTTTTGGTCAAAGTTTGTATATTTAAAAGAGTACCATATAAACATAATTTACGCTAATTTTCATTCAAGAATACACATTATTTCATAAGCTACTACTGATACACCGTAGTATGATTTTTTGAAGGTGTATTGCGGTGAGCAACACTGCTCAGGACTCGATCATCCGAAATGGGAAAATCAAAAATATTTCAAGAAATTATAAGTTTTTCTAGTCCTTAACCTAAGTATTTGGACAAAAAATTTTTTTGACAGAATGGCGGCCAGTCAAAGTTGAGAAATCGATTTTTGTCGAAAAAAAACACATTCGTTTTTAAAATAAAAAAAAAGTTTTAAATGAAAAACAAATTCCTTCGATTAAGTACTGCTTTTTGATATCACAAAAAAGGTTGCCAAGTTTGGAAATGATCGGTTAAGCGGTTTTCTAGAAATCTTGCTCACCGACTTTGAAAAAGTCGTTTCGAGAAAAACGCATTTAAAGTTCTGAAACTGCCTAGACCTAGACGGACCCGCCTACGCTTCCGACTGAATAACTTCTACAATTTCATTCAGATTTCATTAAGACTTTCAGAAAATATTTTTCAAATAATTTACTTTCAGAAAATGTCAAAACCCAAAAATCGAATTTTTCAAAATTGGCAAGTAGGGTTAACCCCTTAAAAACAGCCCAATCAGACAAACGGCACCTGGTGCCGACTGTAGCAAAAGAAAATATATATGAAGATAATATCAAAGATAACATTATACAGTTATAGGTACGTGGTAAGCGCTATCCTATCTATTTCATAAAATAAGTTACTCTACAGAGTAAAAAATATATAAGAGCAATTCCATGTCAAATCATCTGAAGAATTTCAGCCATTGTTAATAGTTTTGATGAAAATTCTAGTATCCTTCCTCTTAGATGTTGCGAGGAAAAAACCCAAAATAATTGTTAAAAAAATCCGAAAACTTAGGAAATATTCAAAATTAAAATTTTTGGTCTTTTCTTCTTTATCTTTCACAACTTTGGTGATTTTAATTATATTAAGGTATATTTGTTCAATTATTCGTAATAGGACGCAGTTTTAGAAATATATATTTTTTTAACTGCGTCCTATTACGAATAATTAAAAAAATCACCTTGATAGCACCAAAATCACGAAAGTTTTGAAAATTTTAGAAAAGTGGACCAAAATTTTCAATTTTGAATATCCCTCAAGTTTTTGGATTAAGAAAAAAATTATTCTAGCGTTTTTCTTTCAACACCTTGAAGAACGTATACAAGAATTTTCATCTGAATTACTAACAATAGCTGAAATCCTTGAGATGATTTGACGTGGAATTGCTTATGATTACGATATTTTTTAAGAAATGTGAAGAGATCGACTTTTGAGAACTTTCATTCAAGACCCTCCATTCAACTTAACAAATTTTAAAATTACAATTCACAACAAAGATAAATATTATGAAAAAGAAAAGATAAAACATTAGTGTTGAGCCAATTTTCCTCTGGAATAGATGTCTTGATATCATATCAAACTTTGTATTTGATTTTTGTTAACAAAAATTATTATAAAATGTTATACAGAGATTGAGAAGTGTTTATCGAGGAGTTCAAAAAATATTTTTGAAATTTAGAGATTGAGAAGTGTTTAAGGAGGAGTTAAAAATATACAAAAAGTTACAGAGCGTTAAAAGAGAACTTAAAAATTCTGTGAAGATTATAGAGCTTCAAAGGAGACGTTAATGAAACTCAAGAACGTAGAGACAAGCGCTGCAATGTAGGGGCTAAGATTTATGTAGAAGCAAAATAGAATGAAAATATCTTCAAGAGCGGCTAAGTAGGAGCTAGTAGAACAAGCAGCTTCAAAGTAGAAGGAATACTTCCACTTAGAGCATCAAAGTAGGGCCTATATTTCGACTCGGGAAATCAAGAATATCTTATGCAATAGTGTCTTCTGTCATAACTGCAAAGTCTAATCAAGAGTCTGCTATCGAAAATATGGATACGAGCTCAATGATAAATGAAGCTTCGACAAATGAAGAGACAGATATAGAGGTTATGTTAGACGGTGAAGAAGAATCTCATGATTGCTCATACGAAGACCATGAAAATGAAGAATATGTGCCAAAATTGCGGAGAAAGCAAAAAAATGAATCTATAAGACTATTCAACCAAGATAGTTTAAACGATTTCATCAGGAGCATGGGTCTTCCTAAAGATGCTTCTGAATATATGGCAGCTGAGTCAAAGAGCCGTGGAATAGTAGAACAGGGGAAGAAGTCATCTTTCTACAGGAATCGAGAAAAGAAGTTCCGTCAGTACTTCAATAAAGATGAAGAAGGTATGTTGGTATATTGCAGAGACGTTAACGGTTTGACGAATGAACTAAAAAAGGATGTTTACGTTCCAGAAGAATGGAGATTGTTTATAGACTCGTAAAAACAAAGTCTTAAGGCAGTGCTGCTTAACAATGGAAATGAGTACGCAAGTCTACCAATAGCGCATTCAACAAAATGAACAGAAAGTTACGAAAACGTCCAATATGTATTGGAGAAAATTGAATATGACAAACATAACTGGCAAGTTTGTGGTGATTTGAAAATCATAACCATTCTCCTTGGTCAACCATCAGGATATACAAAGTATCCCTGCTTTTTGTGTTTGTGGGATAGCAGGGATCGCAAGAATTATTACAAGAAGAAGGTTTGGCCAATAAGAGAACAACTTGAACCTGGAAATCATAATGTACTTTAACAACCTTCAATTGATCCATCAAAAGAATTGCTCCCGCCTCTGCACATTAAACTTGGACTTATGAAACAATTCGTCAAAGTTTTGAATAAAGAAGGAACATGTTTTCAGTACTTGACAAATGAATTTCCTCGATTACGTGATGCTAAATTGAAAGAAGGAGTATTTGATGGACCTCAGATCCGTAAAATGTTTTACGACGAAAATTTCATCAAGACAATGACAGGCTTAGAAAAAGCTGCTTGTTTTCGAGATGTTGCTCAAAACTTCTTAGGAAATTACAGAAGTAATGACTACAAAGCAATCGTAGCAAATATGGTGAGGAACTATCGACGCTTGGGATGTTTGATGAATCTCAAACTTCATTTCATGGAATCTCATATTAGCTATTTCCCTGAGAACTTAGGCGATTACAGCGAAGAGCAAGGGGAGCGTTTCCATCAAGATCTAAAAGACGCTGAACTTCGATGGCAAGGAAAATGGGACGTGAATATGTTGGCTGACTACTGCTGGCTGCTAAAGAGAGATCAAGTACCTGACGATGAAGATGATGATAGTTCGAAGAGAACTAGAAATCCACTGCATAGATCCTTTGACAATAAAAGAGAAAGTTATAGGCGAAAGAAAGAATAAACGCCTATTCCAATATGGCATACCGTAACTCTCGTTTAGTCCTGATTCGTTGGGTTAAAGGAGATTCAGATTCGAATTCAGCTACCCTCAAAACATGTAAAAGTCAAATTTTGGAACAGTGACACATTTTTCTTCAGATCTAACTTTGATATGACTTTGATCTGACCTTGACCTTGGCGCCCTGGGGTCAAATGGGCCTCGGATTCAGACTTAGCGACACCCACAACATATTAGTATGGCAGTCTAGTCCAATGTAGCCCATTTACCATTTACCCATATAAATCATCTATATATTTGAATGAAATGACCTCAAGATGACCTTAGAGGTCGTCATAAAAATAAAATGAATACATATCTGGACGTAAAATCTTCCGTTCTTCCATAATCTGCAGTCAGAAATTTGTTTTTAGAGAAATGAACGAAATTGACCTTGAAATGACCTTGACTCCGACTCGCTGAGTTCAAATGGACCCCGGATTCGGATTCAGCGACCCAAAAAACATAAATTACAGTAGTTATCTTCACACAAAATACTTTTCTGTCCATTTGACCTTCAAATGCCCTCGACCCAGATGTGCTGGGGTCAAACGGACCACGGATTCGTGCTCAGCGGGTCAAAATACATGGGAATATATGTGTCGCATCTGTAGAACAGAAAAGTGTTTTTTTTTGTGTGCCGGTGTTATGTACCACCAGATTCCATTAATTTTATTTATTATGTTATTTAAAAGTGCAGAATTTGGAGCAAAATTTTATTAATTAAGAACCAAATATTATTATAATATTAGACAATTATAATTGACAATTAAAGAAAGTTTTTATATATTTTTATATTTATATTCTATATATATTATATATACAGGGTGTCCCAGACTCAAGTGTCCGGACTCATATAGCCGTATAAAAATTAAAAAAATAAATAGAAAATTCCGTTTCCAAAAATCATTTGAAGTTTTAGTTTTTTAGTAATAAAAAATTTAAGCTGGATCAATCAGGAGCGCCGTATAAACAGCCGTGTGTGCGTGAGCGGGATTCCAGCGTAGTGTTCTCCCGTAGCTAACCCCACCTCTGCGCTCACTTCGCTAACACTGCGTTGAAATCTCGTTCACGCACACACGGCGGCTCATACAGCGTTCCTGATTGGTCCAGCTTGAATCTTTTATAACTAAAAAACTAAAACTTCAACTGCTTTTTGGAAAAGGAATTTTCTATTTTATTTTTTTATTTTTATACGGCTATATAAGTCCGGACACTTGAGTCTGGGACACCCTGTATATATATATATTTTTTTTATAAATATATATATATATATATATATATATATATAATTTAGAAAAATAGTTAAACAGCCACCGCAGGGTCCCTCTAAGAGCAACCGCCATCTGAAAAATGTCAGTAGCCCCCAGTAGAACCGCAGTAAATCACACATATGGCCACGTCTCACAACCGTGAGCTGGGAGGTCACAGGGCACGACAAAATCACAACGACAGGCCGGCGAAACCCTCGTGTGTCTTGAGGATACGAAGCGACCCAAGGATGACAGCTTTCTGCATCCATCTCGCTAGTGCCTTGGCATATTTTTGGCACGCGGGTATGGCTTTAAGGTAACGAACCAGAGATAGTTTCGGAGCTCCGAGAGCACCAATCACAAGGACAATTACTCGCACCGAAAACTTTGGGTACAGTCGTTGCAGCTCTCTCTTAAGGTCTTGATACCTCTCCTCCTTTTCTTTCTCCTTTGCAGTGATGTTGTATTCGGACGGAGCCAAGAATTCGATCACGAATATAGTTCGTTTCTGCAAGTCTTGGAGAACAATGTCAGGTCTCGAGTGAGCAACGGAGACTGCTGCACGAAAATCGTAGTTCCAGAAAATTTGGCACTTCTCGTTTTGGACAATTGACTCTACATATATCCCTTAGAGCGCTCGGCAGGGCAGGGACGCGACAAATACCGTAAGAGCGACAAAGATGGTAATAAAGTACTCTTAGGGCCGTATTATGTCTATAGATGTACTTCGTTCCGGCGTGGGTCGGACACCCAGATAGTATGTGTTCTAGGTACTCAGCGTGTGTATGACACGCTCTGCACCTATCACTGGGAACTCCTTGACATAAAATGCGGGCACGCTATGCTAAGGTGGAAATGACGCCGTCCTGGCATGCAAAACTGAAACCCTCTGTACCTGAATTGAGCTCTGAAGATTTGAGGAAATCAAAAGTTTGCTCCTTCGACAAGGTCTGCTTTTCTACATTTCTGTAAAAGTTTCCGTGCATATGCTTGTCGAGTAGCTCTTCGTGAAATTTTCCAACCTCTGCTTTCTTTACTTCGGCTTTTAGACCTAGAGCATCTAGAGGGAGCAATGCACTTTCCTCACTTCTGATGTTAAAATTCAGGCCAAAGGTCTCGGCCGCTTGCTCAGCGGCTTCGTAAAGCAACGCTCCTTCGCCAATCATCTCGTGATTCCTGACCATTTTTTGGATAGGATCTCTGCCATTAGCAACGATGTGAGCTGTACTTAGAACAATTCGGTTATGAAGACACTGGAGATTCAAAAGTCCGCGTCCGCCTTGACGGCGTGAAATGTATAATCGCGGAACTGACGAATTGATATGCAAGCTTTTATGCATATGAATGATCTTACGCGTGGTGACATCAAGGGCCTTAAACTCGTTCTTCGTCCATTGAACCACCCCAAACGAGTAGAGTAAAACCGGGACGGCAAGCATGTTAGTCGCAGATACCTTGTTCAACGCCGACAGATTGGAAGACCAAATCTTTCGAAGAAGATGCTTGTATCTGCTTCGGAGAGACTCCTTCACTGATGTTAGGTCCTGAATGCGGCTTTGAGGCATGCCCAGGTATCTATAGGTCTCTCCAGTGTTAAGATGTCTAATAACACTTATATCCACAAGCTCAGGGTCCTTGGGAACGCCAGGTATCTTTCTTTACTTTAGATGAATTTTGGCACACTTGTCCAAACCAAAGTCCCTTCCAATCTCTCCTGTGTAGTTCTTGGCGATATTTATAACAGTTTGAAGTTTGCTTTTACCAGAGACATAGATTTTCAGTTCATCCATATGAAATACATGAGTGACCTTTTGCTCGAGCTGATTAGTGTCGCCACAGAGGTACCGAGGAGAATTTCGTAGTGCGAAAGATAGAGGCAGAAGTGTGATGCAAAAAAGCAAAGGGCTCATGTAATCACCTTGAAAGACGCCCCTCTGGAAGGTGACATTGTTCGTTATCAGACGATAATTTCTAGATGATATAGTTAATCTAGTTTTCCGAAGAGGCATCAATCTCTCTATGCATCTATGAGAGGTTGAATCGAATGGACTGTAGCGTCTTTACAGACACACCTGTCAATCAACAGGTTCTCTCGACAGCCTGCTACACCTTTTTTCGAGCCACGTTGTTCGTACATCTCTCGGCATACAGGCTCAATTCGTCGAACAATCCTGTTGTTTAGGATAGCTGTAAAGATCTTATACAGTGTGTTCAAACAAGTTATTGGCCTGTAATTCTCTGGGTTGGACAAATTGCCTTTTTTGGGCAGGAGTATAGTGCGTCCTGACATTCCTCCTCAGATTTTATCAGGTTGTCGCAAAACTCCTTGAAGCAGATAATATTGTCAGTATCTTCTTTCAACTCCAGTGTTTTCGGGATTTTGTATACCTCTCTCCAAAAAGTCTCTACCTCCTTGGGCCGTATTTTGTCAACAATATGCTGCTTGATTGTCAGCAGCTTTGACTTTTTTAGTGTATGATTCAAGATCCTTAGATCTTGGGCGAACTTTCGAACCCTTTCTGTAAACGGTCTACCAGATGTTATGTAGTCAATCACACATTGAACACGGAACGCATTCCGTCTTGCCCATCCAATTTTCTTGTTCAGAAAATGCAAGCTTCTTTTGGTCTTTTGATCCATCGTCTGTTTTAGCCTTCGATTTGAATCAGCCAAAGTTCTCGCAGCACCATAAACTGAACAATTGATGGCGGCGGAAGTGAGAACGTGGTTAGTGTCTGGTGGTGAAAGGATTTACGGAATTTGTGTGGTAGGTGAGAGTGGAGTGTGAGGGTGGAAGCCGAGGAGGTGAGTAGGGTTGTGTAGGGTGAATTGGGGAAATAAAAAGTAATCTTGAGCGTAGGTGTGAGGTGGGATTTAAGTCAATTGAAAAATTGATGTTAGGTTAGCAAGGAATCGGGGGAATCTGTGGTCAAGAGTCTTGGGCCTTCTAAGGTCAAGGGTGGTGCTCGAAAATTGGGGTGGGGGTGGTAAATGAGAGAAAAGGGTGTCTGCAAGGGCTATGAGGAATTGAAAAAAAGGAAATAAGGCAAATAAAGGGAAAATTTGGCGGCAATAGAGACAGCATTCTGCAGAGACATCTGGCGGTTGCGGAGGTTATTGCATGGACAGGTCCCAGTCACCGGTGGCAGAGCGGGAGGTGAGCAGTGAGAGTACTGGTGGTGACGTTGACGGGGAGGAAATTTTCCACGTGCCACGACGGCCAACAGTACGTATCTGGGTGTCTAGTGGCGCGTCAGGGAGAGGGAGAAAGCGGGACGGTGGGAACGAAGGAAGAGAGAAGGCGAGGGAGAGAACTTCGAGCGCAAGTGACGGGGAGGATCTCTTTCTTGAAGAGGAAGAGAGACAGCCAAGAGAGCCCGGACAAAAGCGTGGTAGAGAGTCCTTTTAAGAAAAGCGTAAAAACAAGTAGGTCACCCCCCCCCCTAAAATGGAGGGAAATGTGGAGAAGGTGGCTCTCGGTGTGCTGATAGGCGAGATCAGGGGGCTGAGGACGACGTAAGGGGGACTAAGGAGCAGATGGAAGGCATGAGGGAGGACCTGAGAATTAAAGATGAGAAATGGGAAAACGAGATGAAAGAGCTGAGGGAGAGAGTAGAGGGGTTAGAGAGGGAAAAGAAAGAAAAATAAGTTAAAATAAAGCAGATGGAAGAGGAAATTAGGGGGTGAAAGGAAAGAACGGAAAAAAGGCTTGATAAGATGGAGGGCAGGACGGAAATGGAAGTAGGAGACGGAGGTGGGGGGATCGAGATTAAAGGTACTTGGGAGAGGGTAGAAAATATGATAGAAGAGAGAGTGGGAGAGCGTAGGAGTGAGAAGGAGGAGAGGTCAGATAGGGAAAGGTTAAGGGCAATGGAGTTGAGAATGGAGAGAAAAGAGAAGGCAGGCAGAAGAAATAATATTGTGGTAAAAGGGTTCAAGCTAAAGAGCGGGGAAGAAAGAGAGAGTGTGGAAGCGCTGCTACAGAGCATAGGGTGCGTTAAAGGTAGGGTAGGGAAAGTTAAGTTGGAGGGGAGAAAGGACAAGGAAGTGGCTGTTGTGGAGATGGAGAGCTGGGAAGAAAAGTTGGGGGTAATGCGAAATAAGAGTAGAATGAAGGATAAGGGAGTTTTCATCGATCAAGACTTAACGAGAAAGGAAAGGGATGTGCAGAGAATGCTGAACGACAGGGCTAGAAGGGAGAGGAGTGAAGGGAGATCGTTGAAGGTAGGATATCGGAAAATAAAAATAGACGAGAAAATGTGGGTGTGGGATGAGGAGAAAGAGGTGTTGAAGGAAGTGCAGGGGAATTTGTTCCGTAGGCAGTAGGGGGGTGGGGGTAATGCAGGATAGAGGAGTAGGGAAGGTCTTGTATCGGAACGTAGCAGGGATAAGAAAGAAGGATGAGGAGTTCTGGAAGTATATACAAGAATTTGATGTTGTGGGACTGGTAGAGACGTGGGTAGAAAGAAAGGAATGGGACGGAATAGAGCCACAGCTGCCAAGGGGGTATAAGTGGAGACTCCAGGAGGCGGTCTGAGTGAAGAAAAAAGGAAGGGCTAGTGGGGGAATTATAACGGGGGTTAGAGATGAATTAGAGGAAGAAGTTAATGGAGAGGAAGAGAGGGAGGGAGTGCAAATGAGGAAAGTAAAAATAGGAGGGAGAGCGTGTAAGTTTGTGACAGTGTACAAGAAGGATGGGATGGAAAGAAATAAAGGAAGGGTGGAAGAATTGCTAGGCGAAAGAGAGGCGGGTATGGTGGTACTGTGTGGGGATTTTAATGAGAGGAAGGGAAGGGAAGGGGGCCTTTAAAGGGAAGGGGAGAGCTTCGAAAGGAATTCGAAGGATACGATAATAAATAAGGAGGGGGAGATTCTAAGGGACTGGGTGGAGGATAGAGGGTGGCCAGTGGCGAATGGTATCGCAAATGGGGACGAAGAGAGAGAATACACATGTGTAAGTAAGGTGGGGGTATCGGTGATAGACTATGTGGTAATGAATATGCAAGGATGGGAGGAGACGGAAAAATTCGCAGTAGAGGGGAGGGTGGAATCAGACCATCAGCCATTAAGTCTGTGGATAAGAGGTGAGGGTGGCGGAAGACAAGGCGGGGAAGAAGTCTCGATAGGGGAGAGGGTGACCTGGACGAGGGAGGCGATAGAGAAGTATCAGGAGCGGCTAGAAAATTTACGCTTTGGAGGGGAGTCGGTGGAAGATATATGGGAGGATCTGAAAGAGAAGGTGAAAGGGTGTGTGCAAATGAAGGTATTTAGAAAGAAGAAGAAAGGGATGGTGAAGCCGTGGTGGAATAGGGAATGTAAGAAATGAAAAGGAAGGTGAAGAGGAAGTATGAGAAGTGGAAAGAGGGTAATGCAAGAAGTGAGGAGTACGTAGAAACGAGGAAGGGGTTTAGATTGATGTGTAAGAAGAAAGAACAGGAAAAGGAGAAAGATCTGGAAGAGGAGTTAGCAAATGTTAAGAGAGAGGGGGACGTTTGGAAGATAATAAATGGGTTTAGGAAGCGTAGGGTGGGGGTCAGTGAGAAGATACGCAGTGGAGAGTGGAGGGAATTTTTCATAGAATCTTTCCAGGGCTCAGATTCAAGGAAGACGGAGGGGGGAAGTAGAAGAACGGGGGAGACAGAGATGGAGGAGTTGAATGACGAGGAGATAGAGAAGCAGATAAGGAAGTTGAAAAGGTCAAAAGCAGCAGGGCTGGATGGGGTAGAGAACGAAGCATGGCTGTTTAGTACACAAGAGGTTAGGGAGAGGCTGGAGTGGGTAGTGAAGAAAGTATGGAGGGGCGAGGGATTCCCAGGAGGGTGGAGGGAAGGGTTAATAGTGCCACTGTATAAGAAAGGTGATAGAGATAGGCAGGAAAATTATAGAGGGATTACACTAATGAATACGTGCTGCATCACGTGGTAGATAGAGAATTAACGAAGAAGGGGGCGAGAGTGTACGCGTTTTTTGTGGATCTCAAAGGCGCGTTTCCTTCGGTGGATAGAGGGAGGTTGTGGCAGGCGATGGAGGATAGGGGAGTAGAGAGAGGCCTAATTGAAAGGGTAAGGGAGATATATGAAGAGACCAAAGACGAGGTAAGAGGAGGGGAGGGGATTTCGGAGGGATTCTGGATGGATAGTGATTGTGACTACATTGATTCAAAACTCCATATGAGTTCAAGGGACTCTCTGCTCGCTCGTAACCTGGGAGCTACTGTCAGCATGCTTACGCAGCATTCCAAGCTCCCGGGGACTGACAGCGAGCCAACTTGCGAATGAGGAGAGTAATGACCTGAGAGAATGATTTTAATCAATGGTTAAAATTATTCTCTAATGAAAACATGCTTTTTTTATATTTTTACACCGGTATTTTTTGTTTCCTCTTCCCCGAACCACTCAATAACATAAGGGTGGATTACGGCAGGGAGTTGTATGAATGCGCGGAGTGATTGGTGTGCACCTGAGCCCAGCTGAAAGAGAAAATGAAGCACTATATCTGAAATATAAGATCAAAGGAATAATAGAATTAAGGGAAAACTAATTCTGAGGCATCAGCCTCAAGGACCTAAATTAAAAACTATGTAAGGGTTCAAAAGGAACTAGGGTGTAGTTATACTCGCTATGTTGGACAGCCACACACACACACACACATGCAATAGGCACCTGTTTCGCTCTCCTTCTTTCTGACGTTTCAAACATCGCCGTCGCACTCTCTGTGTGTAGTTACGCTGCCGCGGCGATAGCAAGCCTCGATTCTCGTACACGGCCTTGCCTCCTCCTTCCCACCTACATTCTCGGCATTAGCATATCTCTCTCCTTGTATACAAGCAAGTATACTTTACACCATAGCAGTTCAATGCACCCCGACTCTCTTCTTTTCCTCTTCTTCTTCACGCGCTATTCTCCTATAAGTCCATCTCGCTCCTCACCTCACATGCTACCCACCATGATCTGACAGCACGAGCACATGAGGCATCAAAACAAAGCCACGTGCTTACCCAGCAATGGTGCTACGCCAGAATGCTTGATTCCTTATGCAGAAAATTAAGGTTGGAAATAATAGATACTAACTCTAAGTTGAAAATTCCAACCTGCATCAGTTTTATGCGAATTGAATCAAACATTTTCTAAATAAATATAGCAAAAACTTCAAAGCATTTTACCTCCATAAAATGCTGACAAAGTTCTTGTTTCAAAAGTGCAAAACTAAGAAGGAAAGTATTTGGCAATAACATTCTCGACAATTAGGAAATCAAGCTACCTGGGTGGGAAAATGTGCAAATGCTGCTTCAGCTCTCACGGTGTATCCCTGCCTTCCAAACCCAAATTCCGCAACTCCGCAAAAATCCCTACCTGTATCACCTCAATTATAAACCGTCGAACAGAAGTCAAAAAATCGCAGTAACTTGGGCAACCTGGCACGAACCAGAACTACATAGATTTTTGTCCGTCCGGTGTTGGAATCGAATAAATCAATTCTTTTTGGGAAATCTAGCCCATAAGACGCGAAGCCCCGGTCCGGGTCAACGAGACTTTATTCTTATTAAATTTTCGGTACAGGAACGGGAGTGAACCGCCGGGATTGATGGATTAACTGCGAGAATTTGATTTTTACGATTCGGGCGTAAAAACAAAAGAAAGTCTCCATCCAACGGGAGTAAAGGCAGTCTCCTGAGCAACCTGGCACGGGCCAGAACTACTCAGATTTTTGTCCGTCCGACGTTGGGACCAAGAACCAAACAAAGTTTTAATCGGTAAAAACTTAGTCCGTAAGACGCAACCACGTCCTATCCTTGGCACCGGTATTCTAACTTTCGACCACGTAACGGGAGTGAGCCACCGGAATCAATGGGTTTTTAATTATTAAAATTGGGTTCGCGGTCCGAACGAAAAAAATTCGAAAATCTCTATCCAACGGGAGGTAGGATCGTAATGGGAGCGGTCAGTTCTTTTCGCGTCCTATTTGACCTACTCAAAAACAAAATTTGAGTTTAGTCTAGAAAAAGTTCGCCCCTTTTCGAATCTCAAAACGAAAAGGAGCAGTTTTCTCGGAAGGCTTCAATTCACTTTTACGAGAAGTAGATATAATTTCTACCTCCCGTAAAAGTGATTTCACGGAAGGTGACAGGTGTTTGCGCGTGTTTGTGTGTGTCGCGAATACCCTAAGAGACTAGAGTTGGTTAATAGACCCACGGAAATAGAAGGTTTTCGCCCGCTCTATTAAGAGAAGAAAATTCGGAAGCCACTTCTGGACTTAGTTTTCCTTTTTCTATTCGACGAGCGGTAATTTTAAGTACGACGAATTGGTGAGCTGTATCATTCCTTTTTGCTGTTATATATTTTTTATCTTCTTTTCCTCTACCTGTCGACACATTCTACCCATTGTAGAATGTGCCCTATTATTCGAATCTTGCTCTTATTATAGAATGTCCCCTATTTCTTTACTCTTGAATAAACCTTATTATTGTTATCACAAATTGGAGACACAACTCATTTCTGATTCGACAAACCTGAAAACCCCCAATTTCTCATCGCCATTCTAAATTTCCGGGACAACAACTCTCATCCCGAGAGTAGGGGTAAAACCCACATAAAAATAAAAATAGGAAAGTCGAGTCTCTCGCCCTTCCTTCAGTTTTGGGGAAGCCTCCCCCGAGCGTGTCGATACTAGGCAGCCTTTATTTACGGGTCCTTTGTTTCCAATGAATTTGAGAATAAAATTTATTCAGTTCGTACGTGACAGATAGGGGGTTAAGGCAAGGGTGTCCACTTAGCCCAAAGCTTTTTGCAATTTTAATTGCGGATATGGAAAGTAAGCTGGAGGCCGGGGTGGTAGGAGAAGTCAGGATAGGAGGATTTAGAATTTGGTCACTAGCGTATGCAGATGATATAGTGTTGCTGGCAAGCAGCGAGGAGGCCTTAAAAGAGAGGATGAAGAGGTTGAGAAGATACCTGGATAAAAAGGGGTTAGAGCTGAATGCGGAAAAGTCCAAGTTTATGGTGTTCAGAAAAGGAGGGGGAAGGGATAAGGGAAGGGAGTGGAAGTGGGAGGGAAAGGAGGTGCAGGAGGTGAAAGAGTTTGTGTACCTGGGCTTCGTGTTTCGAAGGAATGGGGGAGTGGATGGTCACATAAAAGAGAGAGTGAGGAGGGCAAATGTGGTGATGAGACAGGTGTGGGGGTTGGGAAAGAAGTTATTCGCAGATGATTTTGGAAGGAGAATGAAATTGTTCGATTCACTAGTGATGAGTGTGCTATTGTATGGGGTAGAAGTGTGGGGGTGGAAGCAAAGTGAAGAGGTAAATAGAACGCAGTAGTGTACATATGAGAAGAAATTTTTGGAAGAGGGGGGAAGTGGGCTGGTTAGGAAGTGTTGGTGGGAGAAGAAGAACAGGGGAGGGGGTGGGAAGATGGAGGCTGAGAGGAAAAGGTACTCTAGAATGAATGGACTGCAGATGGATGAAGTGAGAAGGATGCACGAGGAAGGAAGGAATGTTTATGACTTGGTTAAGCAAAACGGCATGGAGAGAGAGAAGACAGAAGGAGAGGAGAGAATAAGAGAGTGAAGGTTTAACGGGAACTATGTGTGGATTATGCCAAGAGCAAGAGCGCAATATTTATGTGAGAAAGGAGAGAAAGGAAATCAGGTGCTTATAGCGTGGATGAGGTGTGGGTGTATAGAGGGTTTCAATAGGTTCTGGCTCTCTCGGGAGAAGAGGATGTGTGAACTGTGTGGAAAGGGGGATGCAATAGTGGAGCACTGGTTGGAGGAGTGCGTGGAGGTGGAAAGAAGTGAGATAAGCATGGAGGCATTGTTGCATGAAAAGGGGGAAAAAAGGGCAGAAGCATGGGTGAAGGGAGTGTTGGGAAAGATGGAGATGAAGAGAAGGAAGGAGGAAGAGGAGTGGGGAAGGAAAGATTGTAAATAGGAGAGAAAGTAGTTATAAGTAAGATGTAAATATTGTGAATAGTAGATAAGTAATAGGTATTGGCTGCGAAAACAGAGGTTGGCAAGCGAGGCAATGCGAAAAAGTAGGGACATGCGAGCGAGGCGAAGCGAGGAAGGCAAGGCGATAAGAGCGTGCGGCTTAGAGATAAGGAATGGATGGATATTAGTTTTTAAGGGTTAGTTTTAAGAAAATTCTGTAAAAATGGATGTGTAAGCAAGTCAATTTTCCAAGGCCAGCAGGCTGAAAAATGAACGTTTATCTATATATCTATATATATATATATATTTCGGTTTCGGTTAGGGTTCCTTGGGAATCAAACCGAAGGGCCTATGACAAAGCTACCGAACGCATCCTCGGGTTGCGGATAGAGGGTCCCTGTACCAAGGGCTTCTGCTGACTAAGGTTACAATAATGAATAAGCAGTCGCGAAAAATTGTGCAGGGATGGTCCCGAAGGAAAAAAACCTAAGCGAAGGCTTGAGAACCGTGCCGAAAGCTGAATGTCACCTGGGTGAGGTGTCTCTAACGGTGATTCTGGGAAATCGGCGACTCTCAGAGTATACAGCCTTATCCTTGCACGCGGGGCTCTACAAGGATGGACGAACCCTTTCCCTAGCTGCTCGTGGGAACAACAATGACAACACCAAACATAGTTGTAGCAAGTGCGGTTCAGAACAATCGAACGCGCAGGGCTCGCAACAATGGGTCGGACAACAATGCCGACTACCCTACAGTTGGGGGAGCCAATCAAGACGGAGTCAGTGCGACGGACCGGCGGAATCTCAATACTTTTGAGTGGACGGATCGACTCAATGACGACCTGTTAGAGTGCTACGATAGCAGCATGACCCCCGAGCGAGAAGGTTACATGGCACGACTGCAGGTTCTGTGGTGTGAGAAACACCCAGAGTTCTCGCACTTTTCGCGTTAACGTCTGCGAAACCATGCCGAGCAACTCCGAAAAAGGGGCTATGTAAGCGGAGCGCCTACTCTACCGCAGCCAGAACAAGCCAGCAACAGAGAAAGAGTGGCGACTCTGAGATCAACCGCGAACCAGCCTCCAATAGACGAAGGACGATGCTTCAGGACTCGGAGAAACATCAACATTAAGGTTTATCCCAAGCCCAAAGATCTGACTGAACTTGATGATGAGCTTCGTGGAGATTTTTCCGAAGAATCCGACCTCTGGACTATCAATTGTGGTGTGTACAATGCAGCGAGAACTTTGGCAGATGCAAACCGTAAAACAAAATCAACGGTTGATCATAAGACCAAAAGACGAATGCATCAACTCAGCACAAAGATAGGCTAGGCAAGACAGTATGCGTTCCGCATTCAGTGTGTGATTGACTACATAACATCCGGCAGGACTTTCACTGCCAAGGTTCGAAAGTTCGCGCGTGAACTGCGGGTCCGTCATCACACAATCAACAAGTCAAAGCTACTGACCATCAGGCAGCATATTATTCACAGAATACGAGTACTATCTAACGTCAAGAGAATTCTAGAGCGGAGGGAGAGGTGGGTCAGAGAAAATCAACAGTTTTTGTCTGGCCCATCTCGACTCTTCTAAGACCCTCCAGTTACTGTCGACCATCCGCCCAAACCAAAGGAGGTCGAAGTATTTTAGAGAGAAGTCTACGAGGTCCAACATCAACTTCAAGAAGTCTCAAAGAACATAAATAGCTTCAAGGAGCTGTGCAATGCCCCCATAACAGCTGAGGAGGAATACCCACCTATCACTACCGAGGAAGTGAAAAACGTATTAAGAGGCATGAAGAACTATTCCGCTCCCGGTCCAGATGGTATCAAGACCTTCTGGTGGAAGAAGTTTCCTTCAACCCACCAGCATCTGGTGAGAATTTTCACCTTATATCTTAAATCGGAAGAGCCTATTCCGGAGTGGTTTGTGGAAGGGCGCACAGTGCTCCTGCCAAAGACGGGCAACTTAGCTGCCCCTAAGAATTACAGGCCAATAACTTGTTTGAACACACTGTATAAGATCTTTACATCTATCATAAATGATAGGATTGTTCAGACAATCGAACCTGTGTGGCGAGAGATTTATGAACAACGCGGCTCAAAGAAAGGCGTAGCAGGATGTCGGGAGAACCTGCTCATCGATAGATGTGTTTGTAAAGACGCAGCATCCTATCAACGATTCCTATCAATGGCCTGGATTGATTACCGGAAAGCTTTCGATTCAACCTCCCATAGACTTATCATCTGTCTGTTGGAAAGCTTAAAGGTTCATCCACACATCTTGAGGTGCATAGAGAGATTAATGCCGCTTTGGAAAACCAGATTTACTATCTCATCTGGAAAACATCGTGTGATCACTAACAGTGTCACCTTTCAGAGAGGTGTGTTTCAGGGCGACACCATGAGCCCTCTTCTCTTTTGCCTCACATTATTGCCACTGTCTCTCGCACTTCGCCATTCCGAAGGGTACCTCTGTGAAAAACCTGGAGATCGAAAGCATGAGGTCACTCATGTATTTTACATGGACGATCTCAAGATCTATGCTAAAAATAAAGAGAAACTACATCAAGCTCTAAAAATTGTTGAAGGTTACACTCAAGAGACTAGAATGGAGTTCGGGTTAGAGAAATGCGCCACGGTTCATTTGAAGAGAGGAAAACTTAATGGCATCCCCGAAGACCCTGAGCTCGTCGAGAGAAGCGCTATACCGACACCTTATCGCTGGAGAGACCTATACATACCTGGGCGTGCCACAGAGCCGCACTCAGGACGTGGCATCTATAAAGGATACTCTCCGAAGCAGATACAAACGTCTCATCCGGCAGATTTGGTTCTCCGAACTGTCGGCTAAGAACAAAGTATCTGCAACGAACATGCTGGCCATCCCGGTAGTACTCTATTCATTTGGAGTGGTTCCATGGGCGAAGGACGAGCTCAGATCCCTTGATATCGGGACGCGTAAGGTTTTTACATGAACAAAAGCATGCACCCTAAGTCTTCTGTTCCGCGACTTTACATCTCACGCCGCCTAGGTGGTCGCGGAATACTGAATCATGAATGTCTTCACAACAGGATTATTCTGGGTACAGCACATATAGTTGCAAATGGACAAGACCCTCTTCTTAAAATGGTCAGGAAACATGAAGAAGCGGGCAAAGGGGCGTTTTTGTACAAAGCAGAGGAGGAGGCTAGTGAGACACTCGGCCTTGACTTAAATACCAGGGGTGAGCAAAATGCATCAAATCTTAACCATCTTGAATATTCACTCCTGAAGGCCCGGATCAAGAAAGCACAGGAGAAAAACTTCCGCTAAGAGCTCCTCGACAAGAAGTTCACGGCATCTTCCAGAGAAATGTGGAGGATCAGTCGATGTCGTATGAGCTAACGTATGCTTTCCTTAAATCATCCGGATTGAAGTCGGGAACGGAGGGTTTCATTTTGGCATGTCAAGACGGTGTCGTTTCCACTCTAGCATACCGTCGCCACATTTTGAGCCAAGATATTCCCGATGATAACTGCAGAGCGTGTCATGTACACCCTGAGCACCTAGGATACATATTATCTAGTTTTCCAACTCATGCGGGAACGACCTACATCCAAAGGCACAATGCGGCACTAAGAGTGCTTTATTACCATCTCTGTCACTCTTACGGAATTAGCCCAAATACCACTCCGCTAAACGCTCCTAGGAAAATAGAGTCAATTGTCGAAAATGAGAGGTGCCGTATATACTGGAACTTCATATTCTCAACAATTGTTTCTGTTGCGCACTTGAGGCCTGACATAGTTCTCCTTGACTTCGAGAAACGAACTATGTTCGTTATCGAATTTTCAGCACCAGCTGACAAAAACGTCACAGCCAAGGAGAAAGAAAAGAAAGAGAGGTATAAAGATCTTATAAGGGAGTTGCGACGGTTATACCCCGAATATCCTGTTAAGCTAATCTTCCTAATCATCGGCGCTCTTGGAGGTGCCACAGTTTCACTGGTTAATAGCCTGAAAAGTATCCCTGTGTGTCTACAAATTACTGAGACACTTGCGGGGAGAATGCAGAAGGCGGTCGTCCTTGGGTCGCTCCGTGTCCTCAGGGTTCACGAGACTTTGGCCGTATCATCGTATTGAATTCATCGCAGACTGTAACCGCCTATCTCACGGTCGTGAGACGTGGTTGCGGCTGAAATTTTCCCGCAATTTCACTGGAAGGGGGTGCAATTTTTCAGATTAGCACCCGCTCCCGGCAAAATCCTGCGGTTGTCCTTATGACAAACTTTTAACTATATATAATTATTTATATTATACATTAACCGATATTAATGATTTCATAGACAAAACAAGGTATAAAAAAAAGAAGAGGGCATGTTTGTCAGATCTTCTGAAGAAGAAGAATTTTTTTTTATTTCTTGTCTTTTTGAAGCGTGACTTTTCAAATTTTTTTTTTAATTCTAAGAATATTGTCAGTCACAGTTCAAATATATTTCTTTTTTATTCTTGCAGCCTGATAAAGTGAACTGTCTATTGATTTAGTCTGTTAATTAATATTACGAATTTACTGCAACATTAATTGCAATCCCTCACCTCACCTCAAAATTTCCCTTAAAGAATCTGGAAGTTTTCAAGGCAATATTTATCATTTCGCAAATTAAAAAAAAATTCAGGAAAAATTCAAATTAATTTCAAACATGTAACTATTCTATTTGTTTCTTTATTGGTTTGAAATTAATTTTCTTACAAGGGGAGTGCGCGTGACAGGGATTTTAAACATGTTTTGTGAGCGAAGAGAGCTGAATTTGATATGAAAAAAGCTGAAACCGTTTACTTATTAGAAAACAGTTTATGAGAAAAAAGGTTGGAATTTACTCGTGCACAATCACTATCGGTTTGAATTATAAGACAATCGAACAAGCTGCGATGGGGCAATGGTCTAGGTTCCAGACTGGAGAGTCTCTCGTCGTGGTTTCACTTCCTCGAACTCTTAAAACCTTTTTCTTGTTTCTATTCCATTTTTCTAATAGTTTAACCCTGAATATGCATAAATAATATTAAAACAATAGTAAAGAGTTTTAAAAAAATATTTTAAGAATACAAACATTATTTTTGACACCAAGATATTTTTATCAATCAGTTCATGTTTGCAGCATAATTTTTTATTTTGAAAAATCAATTTCAATCGAATATTCAAAAAAAATTGTTAACATTTCAAAAACTGTAATAAAATTGTTTAAAAAAGATTCTGCAATATTTCAAGGCAGTTTTTATAATTTTACACAAATAAAAAAAATCTAGAAAAATTCCAATTCTTTTAAAACATAGTTTTCAAACTTAAAAAGATCATTTTAATATTGAGAAGATTGAAAAAAAAATAAAATAAAATGTACATTTTTGAAAAAAATGCATTTTTGTGGTTGAAAATTTAAATATATGTTCATTTTTTTGATTGAAGATTGAACTTTTTTTGAAGATTCGTTGTTCATTGGTTGAAAATTTAAGTATTCTTTCAATATATTTCGGATTTTTTCTCGGAATTTATAGAAATCTTTTCAAAAGTTTTCAAATCTTGAGAAATTTGTTTAAAAAATTTATTTTTGAAAACAAAAATTCTATATTTTATTTCTATGTTTTAAAAATCTTTTGTAGTCATAAATTATTTTTGAATCTTATTAATACTTTTAAATATCTCCTAAAGTTGCTAGATATTGATTCATTTTGTAACTGTGCAAAATTGCGAAATTTTGTTTTAAAATCTTAACATGTTTGAAACCTTGAAACGTTAAAAACTTTTCTAAACTTTATTTCAAATAAAATTTATGAATAAAGAATTTCATGTGAGAGTTAAGTTATTTACAAGTGCAGAATTAGGAGCAAAATTTCAATATGTAATTAAGAACCAAGTGTCATTATAATATTAGACAATTGCTTGACAATTAGAGAAAGTTACATATACCCAGAAAACAGACGTATTGAATTGTTCATAAATATACTTAAAAAAATGAGTCAGTGATTAAACAAAAAAATAAAAATTTTACTTTGTTCAAATAATTTAATGAATAATTTGAGAAAGAAAAAATAGTTCATTATTCATTTATATTTAAAAATTTTGTACAAAAACATACATACGGTTGAACATATTTATAATTTAAATTATTTATATTATATATATATATTTATTTATATTATACATTAACCGATATTAATGATTTTATAGACAAAGCAAGGTATGAAAAAAAGAAGAGGACATGTTTGTCAGATCTTCTGAAGAAGAATAATTATTTTTTATTTCTTGTCTTTTTGAAGCGTGACTTTTCAAACCGGGCTCTCTTTGGAAAATGAATTCTATTTTTGTGCTTGTCGAAACGTGTTTGTTTTTTATTCTTGCAGTTAATTGTTCTTTAATTTCTAAGAATATTGTCAGTCGCAGCCCAAATGTATATACTTTTTATTCTGGCAGTCTGTTTAAGTTAACTGTCTATTGATTAGGTCCATGTATTTATATAACTTCAAAAACAAACTGATAATGCGTGATTCCTTGTTATCAAATCTCGTAATGTGGTTTTATCTCCAATTTAAGTTTCAAAAACGTTTAACAAATTAATAGTTATTTTAAATTTTTATTTTGTATTAAAAATTATTCTAATTGGGGAAAATTTTTTCATTATTTCTTGTGCAATAAAAATAAGAATTTTCGATTTTTCAAGGAAATCCAAAAAGTCGTTATAATAATCTTGTAGGACGTGCAAAAAGAAACAGTTTTCTTGTCTTGACTTTTTTTCGTAACGTGCATTGTTTGCCTGAAAATGTTAATTTTCGTTTCTTCTTCCGGATTTTGAACATGCTGTAATCTCTGTTATCGTGCTAGCAAACTGAAAATCTACAGACAGACTAACAGACAAGCAGACATACACATTCATGAAGACCTGTTTTTTGGGTTCAGGTGGTCTCAAAACGTGGACATTTGAGAAAAACCGGGGGGGTCAAATTTTACAAAAATCTAATACCTTCTCTAGATGAGAATGTAAAAATACAAATTTTCGAGTACAATGAGCAATAATGATGATTATTTTATTGTTTTAATCGCTACAAATGGTATTGAGAACGTAAAAACAATGAAATATTGTAAAAAAAACACACACGAGATGAAAAAGAAATGACATAAGCAAGGTTTTGATGAGAATGTGCTCACTTATCGGGCTGATTTTTTCACTGTTAATGTTCTTTTTTACGAATAAAACAAAAAACACACATCCTGTCCGAAAGTGACCAATGACAAATTTTTAGATCTATTTTTTACGCACAAACTTTGTTTAGTCATCATTCGTCGTATCTTGCATAGTTTTACCTAAAAATTGATTTTTTGGATTTTTTATTATTTCTTGTGCAATAAAAATGAGAATTTTCGATTTTTCAAGGAAATTCGAAAAGTCGTTATGATGATCTTGTAGAGCGTGCAAGAAGAAACACTTTTCTTGTCCTGACATTTATTTGTAACGTGTATTGTTTGGCTGCAAATTTTAATTTTCGTTTCTTCTTCCGGATTTTGAAAATGCTGTAACTCTGAAAATTTTCATTTTATCGGAAAATGCCATGAGAATATGTTGTGTGAATTCTCAAGTACTATGAACAGCCGCGCATATAATTTTCAAATTAAAAAAAAAATATTAAAAAATTTTCAAAATGCTCTAACTTTTTGAATTTTCATCCAAATTTGCTGGCTAACGGACTCGACCTTCAGTTTGGAAGACTAAAGAAATATACCAAAGAACAATCAAATCGATCAATTCTTTCGAAAGTTATCGTCCTAACAAACTGAAAATCTACAGACAGACTAACAGACAATCAGACGGACCAATTCGTAAAAACCTGTTTTTTGGGTTCAGGTGGTCTCAAAACGTGGACATTTGACAAAAACCGGGGGGGGTCAAATTTTACACAAATCTAATACCTTCTCTAGATGAGAATGTAAAAATACAAATTTTCAAGTACAATGAGCATTAATGATGATTATTTTATTGTTTTATTCGCTAGAAATAGTATTGAGAACATAAAAACAATGAAATATTGTAATAAAAACCCACACGAGATGAAAGAGAAATGAAATAAGCAAAGTTTTGATGAGAATTTGCCCACTTATCTGGCTGATTTTTTCACTGTTAATGTTCTTTTTTACGAATAAAACAAAAAATACACATCCTATCGGAAAGTGACCAATGAAAAATTTTTAGATCTTTTTTTACGCACAAACTTGGTTTAATCATCATTTTTCGTATCTTCGGGAAGGGTACAACTTTGCACGGAGCAACTGTGCACGAGCCCATCTGTGCACGTCGGTGGCCACTGGTACAACTGTTCACGTTATTGGCCACAGGCACAACTGTACACAGGCCATCTCTGCACGTCTACTTTTCTACGTGCACAGTTGGGAGTCTCCCATCTCTGCACGTGAACTGTTCCAGGGGTACCATGTGTGCATGTCTAAATTTCGACGTGCACAGTTGGGAAGCTCCCATCCGTGCACTTTAATTGTTTCTAGGGTACCATCTCTGCACGTCGAGATTTCGACGTGCACAGTTGGGAGTGTTCCAACTGTGCACGTCTCAAATAATACGATTCGATTTGAAAGTTGCAGGTCCACGTGCACAGATGGGATACTCCGAACTGTTGACGTGTACAGATGGGAGACTCCCAACTGTGCACGTCGAAATTTGCGAGGGGTACAACTGTGCACTTGCCCAACTTTGCACGTCGAGGGCCGGTGGTACAACTGTGCACGCTGTGGGCCGCTGTCACAACTGTGCACGTGCACAGATGGGATACTCCCAACTGTGCACGTCGTAATTTAGACGTGCACAGATGGTACCTTAGGAACAGTTCACGTGCACAGATGGGAGACTCACTACTGTGCACGTGCACAGATGGGAGACTCCCAAATGTGCACGTGCACACTTGGGAGGCTCCCAACTGTGCACGCATCAATTAGTAGGATTAGACATTTTTGTAAGTCCACGTACCCAGATGGTACCCTCCGAACTGTGCACGTATTCACTTTATATCAATTATAACGAAATTAAACTTTTTACAGCGGTTTGAATCTGTACGTATGTTATCTGCAAGATGGTCCCGTGGTCTTAGCCTGTTATCTGCAGCAGCGCGCTCCTGGTGCGCGAGCGATTTGATTTTTTTCCCTCGTTCGCATTTTTCTTGCGTTCTCGGTATACCCAGTGGCGGTGTAAGGGGGGGGGGGGGGGTGGGGGGGCGGTCCGCCCCGGGTGCCAGCCCCTGTGCCAAGCACCAAGGGGTGCCAATAAGGGGCAATACGAAGTGACAAAACCAAAGTGTCACCCCGCAACCGCCCCGGGTGCCAACCCATGCTACGCCGCCACTGGGTAAACCTACAAACAAGTGTTATATATCAAAATGTTCGTTAAACAATGCTGAAAATGAAAACTAGTTGTATGAATCAAAAAAGTTATTTACCACTGTTTACGATCGCTTGTAAACAAGTGCGCGGCAATCTTGTGTGTACTTTCGAGGCAACGTATAGGCGACACTGGCAAACGTGACGTCAATTATTATTATTATTATTATACCATTAGGCCATTTCCCTTTCGTGGTAGGCGTGACTTGCTCGGTTGGAAAGTAGTGAAATAGGTATATAGGTATGAGGTAGATCGGTATATGGGTATACGGTAAATGGGTATATAGGTGTTAGGTATAGATGTTTTAGATTTATCTGGAGTTCTCGTGTTATTTATATAAATGACACGTTCACTCCGCAACACTGCTCCGACCCAGGTTGCTGATCAATCTCTCTAGCGATCACCCCAAGTGAGGAGCCTCACAAAATTGTTATGTATGGTTCCCCACTTGGGCCTATTATTATCCAAGGTCTTTGTTTCAGGCATCATTCACTCTATTGTCACTCTGTTTACAAACTATTTGTCGCCACACATTTCTGTCCTAGCTTCATTCACGTCCATGCATTTTTTCATGCAGGCTCTTGTATTTCTATGGCTTCTTATGTCTCTTCGTATTAGTGTCTCATTCACAGATTCTAACCATTCTTTCGGCGGTCTACCTCTGGGCATTCTGCCATTTACTTTACCTTTATACACTTGCTTGGTCAGTCGTTCATCTTTCATTCTTTCAAGATGTCCGAACCACCTTAGCTGATTTCTTTCCCATATCTCAACTAGTGTCTCCCCTGTACCACATTCTTTGAGGATTGTCTCGTTTCGTACTTTGTCCATCAGTGTTTTCCCGCATATTATGCGCAGAGGTTTCATGCCGATCGCGTTGATTTTACTCCTGTCCTTTTCTTGACAGGTCCATGTCTCGCTACCGAATAGTACAGTCGGTCCGAAAATAGAGTTATGTATGGTCATTTTAGCTTTTTTTGATATGTTTTTATTTGTGAGGATGGATCCTGCTCTACCGATAACCTGCTTACCCTTATTTATGCGCCTATCTAATTCCCCATCTATTTTTCCGTCGTTAGTGAATAGACTACCTAGATATACGTACTTGTCAACTTGTTCTAATCTCTCATCATTTAGGACAATGTTGCATATTGTTTTCTCACTTTTTCCCTCAAACACCATGACTTTCGTTTTATTTGCAAGTCTTCGACTGATTCTGCCATAAAAATCTTGTCATCTGCGAAAGCCAACCCACGTACCTTAACAGTTTCGAGATCTACACCTTTTTCGTCGAAGAGGTCAGTTCTTAGACACTTATCCATGAATATGATAAATAGCCACGAGGACATAACGCATCCTTGTTTCACGCCTTGCATAATATCGAACCATTCACTCTGTTTCCCATCTACCCTTACACTCGCTTTACTACCTGTATATATTGTTTTCATTGCTTGTAGGAGCCCTCCATTTACTCCATACTCTTTAAGGACTTCCCAAAGTTTACTTCTATTTACCTTGTCAAAGGCTTTTTCTAGATCAATAAATGCACAGAAAACTTTCTTTCCTACTCTCAAACTTTTTTCTGTGACCTGTCTTAGGCTAAATATCTGATCTGAACATGATCTTCCTGGCATAAATCCACTTTGGACTTCCCATATTTTCTCTTCTGTAATTTCCATTACCCTACGGATAAGTATTTTTGAGTATATTTTACTTACGGTACTTAGTTGGCTGATACCTCTGTAATTACTGCAGTTGCTTTTATCTCCTTTTCTTTTGTATATTGGTACGATAATCGCTTTTCTTCAATCGTCAGGGACCTTTCCCGTTTCAATACATAAATTTATTAATTCGCACAACCTGTGAGGTATGTAATCGCCACCGTATTTAAGCATTTCAGCGCTAATATTGTCTATACCCGCAGCCTTGCCGTTTTTCAAGTTCTGAATTATATCTCTGACCTCAGTGACACAGACTTTTTCAATTGGGTTTACAATGCATTATGTTCTATGTCGCAGTTTTGTTGCCCTATATCTTCAACTCCTAATAGTTATTTAAAAGAGTATTTTAAAGCGTTTACTATCCCGTCTATATCATATAGCAATCCGCCTTTACTGTTTCTCATGCTAACAAACTCTGTACTTTTACTTTCCTTCAACTGTTTATATAATAATTTCATAATTCCTTGAAAGCAGTTTTTTATTTTGTTCTCTTCTTCTGTTCTGATTTTCTCTTTACTCTCTTTGACTAGTCGTTTAACTTTCCTATTTTTGTGTCTGTAATCATTTTCAAGTCTAGTTCTCTCCTCATCGCTAAGACCTGTCATGTTCAGCGTTTTATTGTGCGCTTCTTTCTTTTCTTTTTGGGCTGCTGCAATTTCATCGTTCCACCACGCATCGCCAGACTTTCTTCCTACAACCGCCGTACCACATACTTCGGTCGCAGTTTTGACAATGATATCCCGTAACAAAGTCCACCCGCCCTCTATATCTTTATTGCTTATAAGCGCTTCCCACGTTGCCCTATCTATGCGTTCAGTTAACCTCTTTTGAAACTCTGTTTGCACTTCTTGTCTCTGTAAATTTTCAATTTTTTATTCGTGTTTGTTTCGTTTTCTTTGTTTTCTTTGTTCTCCATCCCCGCCCTAAGTTTATTTTGCAGACTAAGAGGTAATGATCAGTATTGCATTCGGAACCCCTCATGACTCTTGTATCTTTAACTAGTTCTCTTAATCTTTCATCCGCAATAACAAAGTCAATTATACTGTGGCTATTTCCTTTGCGCCAGGTGTACATGTGGATCATTTTATGTCTAAACCAAGTATTTGTAATAAATAGGCCCTTTTCTAAGCATAAGCTAACTAGCTTTTCCCCGTTATAATTTTTTCTTGTTGGATCTCCAAAATTACCTAGTACCCTTTCTGTATCTGTATCTGTATCCTGACGTTGGACACCGACCCATCCGTTCATATCTCCTAGCAGAATTATTCGTTCACCTTGATCGCAAATACTTATTGTATCATTTAGAGTGTCCCAAAAGGCGTCCTTAACTTCCCTCGAATCGCTATCAACTGGTGTGTAGCACGCTATGATAAATAATCTTCTGATTCCTACCTTCATTCTAGCCCATAGCAATCTGGGTGATACAAAATTATGCTCAATGAGATGATGTCTTGCTTTTTCATTCATAATTAAACCGACCCCTTGACTACGATGTGATTCGCTATCTACTCCTGACCATATTTCACAACCGCCTTCCAACACCCCATTTTCTATGTTTCTAAATTCGCGACCCTTTTTCTTTGTCTCAGGTACACAAAGAATATCTAGTTTCCTTATGTGCATAGTTTCTCGCAGTTCTCTTATCTTAAGATCACTCACTCCTCTAGCATTCCAAACACCCAGTCTCCATTCATCGCCCGAAACTCGACCTTTGCGTTTTCCGTGTGGATGCTTTTCGTCAATCCAAGTTTCAGTCCATTCCAAAGCTACTTTATTGTTTGTATTATTCATGTTTAGATTGTACTCCCAACTATCACCTGTATGCGCGAGATTTGTTTTGCGAGTCGAAATCATGTCCGAATTAAGCAGTGATTTGTCTTATGGTGGAGTCAAGCTGTAACGTCAGTCCCACCAAAACTTCTGTTACTGGGGGAGGGGGATAAGGACATGAGGAAGGAAGCCGAGAGTCTCAATAGGTTGGTGATTTATGCTGAGAAGGTCACCAGCCTTAAGCAGCGTTTTAATAGATAGGAGTTGATATGCTCCCATCTGCCGATTGCCGGCCGACCGGTTATAAAATCGGTTATAAAATCTTTTATTGAATAAATCTGCACACATAAAAAGAGTTTATAGAAAAAATAATTAAAATTTTTAAACTTTATATTTTGTATATAGTTCTTTCCCTGTTTTCAAATAAACGACTGACTTCTGAGAGTACTAAAGACCGACTGATTTTTGAAGGACAAATGGCAGAATTGGAGAGAGTCACAGCGCCAAAACTCGATTCACACGTTCACACACTATGAAAAACACCCAGTCGCACGGTCCCCTCAGTGTTTTTATACGAATTAGCTTAGCGAAACGGATTGAAAACACAAATTCTCCTAAGCCGCCATGAGTAGTTAACAGGTTTAGACCGCGGACCAGTGCTGCAGATACCGAAACGCTTCTTTCAAAAATTCATAAAAAAATTAGAAGTTCGACATGCGGCTGGGAGGATAGTGGCCGCATATAAAAAAACTTCAATAAAGTGCAAAAAAGTAGATTTTGAACAAAATGTCAGTTAACAGGTTTAGACCGCGGACCCTTCATATAGGAGACTCACAACTGTGCGCATATCAATTCTAATCGTAATGATTGGGATTTGCGCAGATGGGAGGGTGCCATCTGTGCAAGTGAACTTTTATTCGAAAAATTATAGTATCAATGGAGGCGCGCACAGTTGGGAAGGTACCATCTGCGAACGTGCACTTTTGGATGACAAATGATTTTATTAATCGAAACTGGCAGAGTTGGAAGGGTACCATCCGTACACATTTTAAGTGAAATTTATGATTTTAATACTTCTAAGTGAAAAATGTGACTGCATTAATTAAGTCGTCCAATGTCGGGAGTCCTTCATCTTTGCACGTGGACTTGTTAGTCAATAATATGATCGTATCAATTGAGACGTGCACACTTGGTAGTCTCCCATCTTTGCACGTGTCCAGTTGAGAATCTCCTATCTGCGTACGTGAACCGTTGGTAGGGTGCCATCTGTGCACGTGCACAGTCGTGATTTTCCCATCTGTGCACGTCAACCGTTGCGAGGGTACCGTCTGTGCACGTCGACATTTCAAAGTGCACAGTTGGGAGTCTCCCATCTGTGCACGTTAACTGTTGCTAGGGTACCATATGTGCACGTCGACATTTCGACGTGCACAGTTGGGAGTGTACCATCTGTGCACGCCAAATTTGAGACGTGCACAGATGTCCCGGTGTACAGTTGTGCCTGTGGCCAACAACGTGCACAGTTGTACCAGTGGCCACTGACGTGCACAGATGGGCGCGTGCACAGTTACTCCGTGCACCATTGTCCTTCACCCAAAAATTCTGATGTCTCAATTAATATAGTAGGTTGCATATTTTTATTGCTGAAACGAGGGTATAACTACTATTGTATTCAAGTGTTACCCTGTCTCTGAATTCTCTTGAAATCTTCGATTTTTTAATTATTTAAATTCTTTGATTTGTTTGAGAATACTGCATCTTAAATCTTTCATTGTTTTTTTTTCAAGTTCTTCGTTTTCTTTCGAATTTTCGGATTTCTTAAATGTACTTAAAAATTGATAGTAGTTGAACCCTCCTTTACAAATTTAAAATTGTGACATAATTTTCACGCGAGATTCCTGTACATCTACAGGACATCGAAAAATCATATCATAGAAATTTCTTTACCTATATCGAAATTCAGAAAAAAATTTGAAACATACTTCATTAATATTTCATAGTATCAAAAATTTACTACTATCTCAGAGTGTTGACCTGACTGGGAAAGCAAGAAAACTGGGAATTTTGTTAACTGGGCAAAATGTGGGAATTGACAGGGAATTTTTATCAGTGATCGGGATTTCTTTCTCGAATGTAATAATATGTAAATTAAAAGTGGTTTTATATATTTTATTAGTCTAATTCTGAGTTAAAACATTGAATTTTCTGAAAGAATTATAATCTGAGATAGAACTGGGAATTTCCGTAAAGAATTATAATTTTTATTTTAGGTCCACAATGGAACAGGAAATTTCGTTAAGAATTATAAGTTTAACTTCTAGACAGGGAGTTTAGGTAAAGAATTATAATCTGACCTAAAAGAGGAAAATTTGGCATTGAACGGGCATTTTTGAAAAGAATTTTAATTCTGATTTAGAAGAAGGGATTTAAAAAAAACCTATTCTGATTCAGAATTTGACACAATTTAAAAAATTCCTCTACATGTAAAAAGGGAGTTATTATATTTCTCAATTATAATATAAAATTTTGTAAATGAATAAAATTATGACTTGGAACAGGGGATTTTGGAAATAAATTTAATTGTGACTTGGGACAGGAAATTTCCGTAAAGAAATTCAATTTTAACTTTAGAACATAGAATTTCCGTAAAGAATTATCATTTAGACTTCATGTTAAGGAATTTTCGTAAAGAATTGTTATCTGAGCTGGAACAGACCATTTTTTTCACATGGATCGGGATTTTTGTAAAATGATGTTATTCTGCTTTAGAAGAAGGAAAAAAATCAAATTCTAATGCAGAATTATAATTTTTTTCAAAAATTGCCTTCTTCAAATCAGAAATCTTTTTGAATGCTTCGAAATCTCATGAAATCTTTAAAACTCGTTTGAAATCAAAATTTAAAATTATCCGTCCGATCAAAAGCAGAGCATTTCAGATTAAGGGTGTTGGTTAACTCCGTCTTGGAATTTTTTTTTATAGGCACGGAACTAACTCCATATATAATTTTTCCCAAGTATTTGAGAGCGAAAGAAAGAAAACTTGTCAAATATCCGCGAAATACGTCGAGAAATGGAGAAAAATGTGGAACGAAATTGAGATGTCCTGTGTATGTGAGGACCGTAAGACTGCATTGGTAAGCAGCAAAGCAAACTCATCATACAGACCGGCTGTCAAATTCGCGCTCCGAATCTTCAATGCTCTGAAGTCCGCACCACACATTGCCACTCGCGAAATCGTGGCGCAAATATTTAAAAAGTTTTTGAAGACAGCAACTGCAAATGCACCAATTTTGTAGATAAATCAATTTATGATTGTATGTAAATTTGTAAATTTACCCAGTTTGAAATTATGATTTGAAAATTTTGAAATTATAAATTTATCAAGTTATCCAGCAATAAATTCCGAAACCATCAAATTCAATTTCTAAAATTTCGAAATTAGGCCCTCTGCAAATTTATTTATCAATTCCAAGTTTATCAAGCGGTCCAACTATTAATTAATTATATGAACAAGCTTGTAACGGGGGACAAGGTTTGTGGTCATCTTTTGTGAGCGAAGAGGGCCTCATTTTAGATAAAAAAAAGTTGAAACAGTTTACTAAGATGGAAAGCGGTTTACGAGAAAACGGGTTACAAGAAATCCGCGCAAAATAACTATAGGTTTGAATTATAGCACTAAAAAGTAAGCAGTGGCGGGGTAATGGTATAGGCTACAGATTCTGCCGTCATGCGTTCGAGTCCTCGTACTCTGTTCAATTTTCTTTTGTTTCTAATTTTTTTTCAATACATCACCGTGAATATACTCTGGCGGACCAGCCAAACGCAAACGTCACGCTGCAGCGTGATGGTAAAGTAATGGTAGAGTAATGGTAAAGTAATATCCCAGATAACAAAATGTCCGCCTGTGGCTGGTGTATGTGCCGGTACGCGGTCCGATTGACAGGACTGCTGTGAGGCACCTGAGTATCTGAATGTGTCCGCTATTGCTGGCTATTTCGCTCGTCTGACAGTCGGGCATCTAACATGCCGGCCACTTTTCAGCCATATTCAAGCCGTTATGCAGGTTATGGTCCAGGCACGTTTGTTATCTGGGATGGTATTACAACTAATAAAAGAAAGAAAATAAATATGAAAACTGTTGCAATTACAATAATACGTTAAAATTTACGTTAAATGGTCATGTCATAATTGCAACAAGTTTATTTTTCAGCGTTAAAACATAAAAAAACGAAGTTGCTGTCAGTGACGTCAGCAAAAGGCGGCTTCAAGTACATCGCATATACTGTCGCTGGTATCCCTGGCGGACCGGCCGAACGCAAACATTACGCTACAGCGTAACGGTAAAGTAATAGTAAAGTAATGGTAAAGTAATATGGCATAATAATTGATAAAAGAAACAAAATTAATATGTAAACTGTTGCAATTATAATAAAACGTTGAAATTTACGTTAAATGGCCATGCCGTAATTGCAACAAGTTGCTTTTGCAGCGTTAAAAAATAAAAAAACATAGTGACTGTCGTTGCAGTCCAGCCCCTGCATATTGGCAACCCGTTAACGGGGCTTCAAGTGGGTTGCCAGTCTGCAGGGGCCTGACTTGAAGGACAGCCACTTTGTTTTTTTATTTTTTAACGATGAGAAAGCAAGTTGTTGCAATGACGGCATGACCATTTAACGTAAATTTTAACGCTTTATTATAATTTCAACAGTTTACATATTATTTTGTTTCTTTTATCAATTATAATGCCATATTACTTTACCATTACTTTACCGTTACGCTGTAGCGTAATGTTTGCGTTCGGCCGGTCCGCCAGGGATAATAAGATTAATAAGAAGCAGATATGTACATTGGAACTGAGGCTTGCAATATTTATTTCCAATAATTTTGGCAATTGCATTTTAATTTTTAAGAATTAATTAATTTGAGTTATGAGGCTGAATGGTAGCGCCGCGCCGTGGAGCCTTATGGAACAAGTGCATCTTTGATCAGTTGTTTGGATTTGTTGCAAAGATATTTCGTTGTTGTTCTAATCGTGCTAATTAAAGACAAAACCCAAGAAAGAAGAAGAAGACAGTGAGTAATAATTTGTTTTTGAACTTTAGAGACCGTTAGTGTTACGCAATGCTGTAGACGATTATGTACGCGTATGGCACGAGGATGATGCACCCGCCTAACCTTAAAATTCAATCGCCTTATTTCACTTAATAAATAGTAGAATCAAACACTGTGTAGCCAGTAAGCAATTACTCTTCTTTAAATACGAGAAAATATTTTTAAAAAAAAGTTTTATTCCAGTATTTATTGAGTTAAATGAGGCGATTGAATTTTAAGGTTAGGCAGCGCAATCTTTTAAAATTTTAAATTAACATTAAAGTTCATTTTTAATACTTGAATAATTTTATGACACTATCTTGGCACTATTTTTTAAAGTTTTGACACTATTTACAATATTTTCTATCTCTATAATGAGCCCGTGACATGTCACTGATTCAACAGTATATAATTAATTGATCTTTATTTCTTTTTCAGGCCATTACTTTCGAATGTCCAGCCGCCCTCGTGTGGAACAGAATCGGCGAGGGCAAATCACCTTCCGTTTTGAACGGCTCGCCCATCGACCATCTTCCCTGTCCTCCTGCAGCTTTACCTTGCCCTCCAGCAACTGTCACCGACCCTACCATGAGGCAATTAAAAGCAGCGCAAGGGAGCATCCAGGCTCGTTCGCAGGCCGCCGAAAGTCGGTGGTCCTGCGACAAAATACAAATGGCAGCAAAGCAGCGCCGGGATGACGACGTCGAAAGTCCTTGCCGCTCTCGATGCTCTCGATCGCCGCAGTTTCGACTAGTTGGACCAAAATAACTCCCTGGATACGCTACGCCTAGATATTCACCCGAACACAGAAAGAAGCGATGAATGAACAAGATGTGAAGACTGAATATAACCCACAACAAGACTCTGTGATAATAGAGATCCTCTGCGAGTGGGCTATGAGTGCCGAAAGATGGGGCGAGCACAGAGCGATGGCTGTAGCAAAATTATTAGAGAAACGCTAGAGCGAAGCGTCTGGAGAAAATAACGATAATGGCGATAAAGACAGCGTTTGCAGTAATGGAACTCAACCCTCTCTTCCCATTTTTCAATCACTGCTCACAAAGTTCCTGGATGTTGATGCACCGGTCTTACACAACAACTCGGTGCAATCCAAGACTCAGTTTACTAAATAAAAGCCGTGGCTACGTGTACCGAAATTTTGCTGCAAAAAAACCGGATTTTTTCGGTATGAATAGTGGGATTAGATTTAGAAATGAAAATGCGTTAATAGTTTAAAGTGAATTTGTTAAGAATTTCATCTCTTTTGGTTCAAAATGCAACTTTTTAAAGTGAAAATTCAACTAGTTAGTTGAAAATTCATTTTTTCAACATTTTTTTTCATTTGGAAATTCAACTTTTTTGTAGAAAATTCGTCTCTGTGGCTTCAAAATTCAACGTTTTGAATTGAATTATTTTTCATTAGACAAATCAATCTATTTAGTTGAAGATTCAACTCTTTGGTTAAAATTCTTATATTTTTGTTTCATTTAAGTCTTTTTTATTTTAAATATAAAATATTTTTTGGTGGAAATATCAGCTTGTATACTAGGATGTTACGTTTAATTGGAAATTTATCTTCTTCAGTTGAAAATTTAACTATTTGGTTAAAATTATATTTTTTTGGTCGACGATTCATAATTGTAGTTAAAAATTCATTTGTTTATTCGAAAATATAACGGTTTACTTGAAAATTCATCTATTTTGTTCAAAATTAAGTTTTTTTTGCTAGAAATTTGATACCTTTTAGTTAAAAATTCGTGTATTTTGTTAAACACTTGTCTTTTTTGGGATAAAATTCATCTTTTTAGTTAAAAATTCAACTATTTGGTTTAAAATTAATTTTTTTGTTCGTTGAAGAATCATCATTTTAGTTCAAAATTCATTCGTAAGGTAAAGAAATTAACAATTTTCTTGAAAATTCATTTATTTCGTTCAAAATTCTTCTTTTTGGTAGAAAATTCACCTTTTTCGTTGAAAGTCAACTATTTGGTAAAAAATTCATTTTTTAGTTTAAGATTCATCATTTTTGAAAACATTTATTTCTTTGGTTGAAATATTCTGTTACATATTTGTGTTTTTCTTCGCTGAAAAGTCGTATTTTTTGTTGAAACATCATTTTTTAAACTGAAAATGTGACTGTTCCATTTTTTCTTGAAACTTTGTCTTCTTTAGTTGAAAATTTTTTTATGTTATAAACTCGTCTTATTCGGGTTAAAAATTCAACTTTTGCATAGAAAATTAATCTTTTGGGCTTCCAAATTCAACAATTTCGTTGCAAATTCATTTTTTTATTAAAAATTCCTATTTTAGTTTCGAAAAGTCATTTTTTGGGTACAAAATTCATATTTTTACTTCGAAATTCAATATTTGCATTACTTTTTTCTCTTCATTGTCCCAAATCTGTTTGGTTGAAAATTCAACTCTTTTGTTAAAAATTCTTATTTTTTCGTTTAATTTAACTGTTTTTGATATTATGTCTGAAATATTTTTTGATGGAGATATCGATTACTATACTTTCTGTAGACGAATTATTTTTTTGTTTTAGATTCATCTCTTTGTTATAAAAATTTAACTACATTGTTGAAAATCCCTTTTTTTTTGTTGAAAAATAATCTTTTTAGATAGAAAAGTAATCTTCTCGGTTGAAAATTCATCTCTTTAACTAAAAATTTAATTATTCCGTTGAAAATTCTTTTATTTTTCGTTGGAAATTAATTTCTTTAACTGCAGATTTAATTTAATTGATATAATTAAATGGAAAGAAAAATTTATAACTGTTAGGGAAAATAAAAAATTGGCCAGGGAAAACCAAAACCAGGGTATTTCGTAATTAGAATTTTGAAGCATCACTGGTTGTCCACTCATGACTTAGAATATCTTTCTGTTGTTTTTGCACTGAACTAGCGCAAAGCGAATAAAAATATTTTTAATTTTATCTCTACAAGTATTTAATCTTTAAGCGTCGAAAATTGAAGTGAGTAATCGAATCATTTTTTTAGGCCCAGCAGCTAGTAAACCCAGCACTCCGAGTAATCGAGAAACCATGGATGAGGACAGTCTTTTTCCAGGTTTAGAATTAAAGACTAAATTTGAAGTGCCTGATCATAGAAGGACGCTGGATTATGATTACAGCAAAATTGACGACGATCTAGATAAGCTTCTCCAGCATATTAAGGAAGACCAACAAAACAGTATGGATGCGACCGACAGTCTGAAGAAAGATGCTTTAGGCGGACATGGACATGAGGGGCTCGAATCTAAAACTCCCTCCAGTCCTAGCAGACATTTACTTTACACCACACACTTTCCTCTCACGCAGGTAAATGTTACTGCTTTCTTTCTCAAAACATTCACAGTTTACTGCGATTTTTTTTCATTTATTTTCAATTTACTGATTATTCAGGGTGTCTACTTTTCCGAGACAATATTATATATGCAATTCTAAATTGAATCAGAGAATTTAAAACAAAAAATTATAATTCAGATTTGGAACAAGCTGTGTTACAAAAGAATTATAATGCTGACTTGGAACAGTGAATTTTCAAGAATAAAATATAATTCAGATCTGAAACAAGCAATTTTCAAAAATAATTATTGTTCTTACTTGGAGCGGGGAATTTTCTAAAAGAATTACAATTTTGGCATGGAATGGGGCATTTTCTAAATAAATTACGACTCTGATCTGGAACAAGGAATTTTAAAAAATAATTATTATTCTTACTTGTAACAAGGAATTTTCGAAAAGAATCATGATTTGGATTTGGAACGGGGAATTTTCGAAAAAAATTACAATTTTGACTTGTAACGGAAAATTGTCGAGAAGAATTATAATTCTGTTTTGAAACAGTGAATTCTCGAGAAAAAAGTCACAATTTTGACTTGGAGCAGGAAATTTTCCGAAGCAATATTATATGGCATATGCAATTCTGAATTGGATCATAAGATTTATTGAAAAAAAAGTCAAGTCTGACTTGCATCAGAGAATTTTCGAAAAGTATTATGATTCTGCTTTGAAAAGGGAATTTTTTAAGCAAAAATTATAATTCTGACATGGAGCATGGAATTTTTTGAAAGAATTACAATTTCGAATTGAATTTGCGAGAAAAATGATCCTTTTGACTTGGAGCAGGAAATTTTCCAAAACAATATTATATTCATTTCTGAATTGAATAAGAACATTTCTGAAGAGAAACCAATTAATTCAGATCTGGAACAAGGAACGTTCAAACAATTATAATTCTGAGTTGGTCAGGGAATTTCAGTAACGAATTATTTCAACTTTGAGACCGGGAATTTTCTAACAGATTTTTAATTCTGGGTTGGGACAGGGAATAAATAAAATATCTTTTTTCAATTCACGTAAAACGTTACAATGATCCCAACTTGGAAAGTTTTCAAAGAGAATTGTAATTTCCGTGAAAAATTATAATTTTTATTTTGGGACAGGGAATTTTAGTAAATAATGAAAATTTTTAGTTTGGGGCAGGGAATTTCAGTGAAGAAATATAATTTTGATAAGTGTGCCAGGGAATTCCCGTAAAGAATGATAATTTTGAACGAGGGATTCTTGACATGAAACGGGGATTCTGAAAAAGAATTTTAATTCGGATTTAGAAGGAGGGAGTAAAAAAATTCCTGTTCCAAGTCAGAATTAGTTTTGTCAATAAATATTATTCTGACTTGAAACATGGAAGTTTGGAAATCCTGTTTAATAAAATAGGGAATTTACAAAAACAGTCCCTGTTCCATATCAGAAGTCGTCAGATTTTGAAGACTCCTTGTTCCAAATCATATTTTTTTTTAAATTGTAATTATTTTTTTTTGCAAAGAAAAATTTGTTAAAATTCGAAACTTCTCTCTTGCAAATTTTAGAAGAAAAGAATTACTGTATTTCTGAATTGTATTAATAAATTACGGAACTGGAATTTCGAAAAATAATTTTAATTTTGTTTAAATGAAGCGAATCAAACAAATTAATGTTTAAACTCAGAATTGTAATTATTTTCCGAAATTCTCTCTTCTAAATCAGAATTGCAATTCTTGCGACAAAAAATTATCTGATGTCCTAACTTTTCTGTTTTAAATCTTTCAAACTGTTTAGCAATCTCTTGATATGTTTAAAAATCGTTTGAAATCATTAAAATCTTTTAAACTCCATCAAATTGACTGGGAAAAATGAATAATTGACCGGGAGGTAACAGGGAAATAATCGGGAATTTACAATAATTCACCAGGCAAACACCCTGATTCCAACTTAGAAAAGGAAATTTTCAAGAAAAATTATAATTTTTATTTGGAACAACGAATTGTCGAGAAGAATTACAATTTTGACTTGGATTACAAAATTTTCGAGAATAAAAAATTATAATTCAAATGTGGTACAAGGAATGTTCTAAAAGAATTATATTTCTAATTTGGAAAAGGAAATTTTCGAATACAAAATATAATTTAGATCTGGAACAAGCAATTTTCCAAAAGAATTATAATTGTAGGGTGGCAGTACAGAACTAAATAACCAACAAAATGAGAATTTTCCAGTGACAGTTACCTAAAATTCGAGCAAGCTTGACTGCGGATTGTGATAAAAAATTCAAATTTGGTTTACAAAAAAAAACGTGCTGCCGAAATAATAAGTTTCTCAATACGGGTAAACAAAGTTTGTTGTAAAAAAGTTCAATTCTGAGAATTTTGAAATCATTCATGAGTTTTCAGAATTGGTTTTTGATAGCGATTCAAAATCGGATTGTCAATTTTTGTTTGCAAAAATAAAAACTAACTTTGGAGATTTGGGGATGCTGAATGAGAATAAACCAAGTTTGAGCAAAAAGATTATTTTATTCTCGGAAAATCAAAATTGATGATCGCAAATCACATTATGACATTATTTTTTTTTAATGCCTAAGCTCTTACCTTCTTTAAATTCTTTTTCTGACAATATTCCTCTTCTTGAAAGTGTTTATATAAGTAAAGTAATCATAAACAATAAAATAATATAAATAATAATACTTCCTTTTCAAAGAAAAAGCCCTTAAATAAAACTATTCGCCACATTTTGTAGCACCAAAGTACCAATCAAATTCCAACCTAAAATCTTAAATCTTCATTTTCTACAACAAGCCACTTTTATAAGGTTTTTTTCGCTCACCTTTTTGCCTTGTAATTGAAAACAATATTCCTTAAAATTATTGTCCCTTATTTATTAACCCTTTGCAGCATGATGCCATACATGTATGGCACCTTTTTGACCTCGTTGTTAAATATTTCTCTCATGGTTTTTAACAAATTACAAGAACAAAAAGCGAGTTAAAAGTATTGCAGAACTTCATTTGACAGTAAGGAACCTTGAAAACGTTTTGTTTTTCAACGGAATGGATGTTATAAAGAAACAAAGGGAAAAATTCAGCGTTTCTACACACTACCCAGATAACAAAATGTCCGCCTATGGCTGGTGTATGTGCCGGTACGCGGTCCGATTGACAGAACTGCTGTGAGGCACCTAAGTATCTGAATGTGTCCGCTATTGCTGGCTATTACGCTCGTCTGACAGTCGGGCATCTAACATGTCGGCCACTTGTCAGCCATATTCAAGACGTTATGCACGCACGTCGATCTCCTGCACATTTACCGACCATGCGATGTTTTATAGCAGGCACATGGTCGACGATCATCGGGCAGGTTATGGTCCAGGCACGTTTGTTATCTGGGTAAATATAATTGTGACCAATCAACAATAATAAATTAGCTGCAAATAACGTCTAAGGAGTTTTTTGGGTCTCTGATTACGAATCTGAGGTAAAAATTCCAAAATTCAAAATGACGGACCCAACATGGCTGACAAGGAATTAAAAAATAAGTTCCATGGGTTCAAAATGGGTTTTCGGCAGTTTTTTGGGTCGCTGATTACGAATCTGAATTCATCATTCGAAATCGCGGATCCAATATAGCGGAAAAGTGTGAAAATAACTCTTATGGTTTCAAAATGGGTTTCCGGGTTTTTTGTGTCGCTGATTATGAATCTGAAGTCAAAATTCCAAAATTAAAAATGACGGATCCAATTTAAAGGGCAAAAATTTAAAAATTTGGTCCCGTTGCTTAAAATGGATCCCTAAGGGACTTAAGGTTTTTTTTTTGGTGGCTAATTATGAACTTGAAGTAAAATTCGATCTCAAGTGTTTCCACTTTGTTTGTATTTATAAAGATATGGAGCTCATTCCACGAGCACTTTGCTTCCCGTTAGCAAATTTATTTGCTTCCTCATAGAGGAAGCATTTTTTTGTTAATAATAGACAAACCAAAGTCTTCTTTTTGCTCAATTTAAAAAATAGAAATTTACAAACAATAAAAAATTACAAAATAATACAAAAAATGTTTTAAATACAAAGACAAATTAGGCAAATCAAATCTTGTATTCGAAATGATAATTTTTTGAGCTGGAAAAGGAAAAGGAAAAGTTCTGTCGCACACTATCCCTTTCCCAGCTTTATGATTTCTTTACAAAAATTGTCAGAATTACTCTATTTGAAAATGTATGATCAAAAAGTCTTTTCTATTCATGCGTCAACTTTGAATTATGTTGATGAAAAAAGTTTTTCTGTTTAAAGCTGATGATTCAGATATTATAAATGAGCATAACTTCCCTAATCTTCAATAAAGTGTGTTATTATTATTATAGATCAATCGATTTGCCTCGAATCAAGAAATCTTTTGTTCTTGCATCAATTGGGATTATGTTAGTGAAAAAAGTTCACTATAAAAATCTGTGTTTTCAAATATTATGCATTACCATAGCTCCCTTACTGTTCAATAGAATGTATCAATGTTATAGGTCAATCGATTCGTCTTGAATTAACACAACTTTTATATTCTCGCATTAACTTTGAATTATGTTAATGAAAAAAGTTTTACTATAAAAAACCGATTTTCAAAATATATAAATTACCATAACTTCCCTACTCTTTGATAAAATGCATTAATATTATAGGCCAATCGATTCGTTTCGAACCAAGGAATCTTTTATATCCTTGCATAAACTTTGAATTATGCTAATGAAAAAAGTTTTATTATAAAAAACCGTATTTTCAAATATTATGCATTACCATAGCTTCCTTACTATTCAATAAAATATATTAATATAATAGGTCAATTGACTCGACTCGAATGAACACATCTTTTCTGTTCTTGCATCAACTTTAAATTATGTCAATGAAAAAAGTTTTACTGTAAAAAACTGATTTTCAAAATATATAAATTACCATAACTTCCCTACTCTTCAATAAAATGTATTGATATTATAGGTCAATCGATTCGTCTCGAACCAAGGAATCTTTTATATTCTTGCATCAACTTTGAATTATGCGAATGAAAAAAGTTTTACTATAAAAAAACCGATTTTTAGAATCATATTTAGTGCTTTAAAAAAATGCAATAAATATTTTTAGAAATCCTTCATTCAGTTTCAAGATATTAGTGAGGAAAATAAGCTCTCCAAATTTCATCAATTTATCTGCAACCGTTTTCTAGTTATCATGTTCACAAAAAAGCGTGACATCCACACATCCCAACACACATCCGGACAATTGCTTAGAACATTGTATTAGACATTTTTAAATTAGGGAGAGTTTAATTAAATGAATTTGAAAATTTTGGAAAATGTTATTATTACAAAGCTTCCTCTATGAGGAAGCAATAAATATCATATCCCTCATTTTGAATTTTGTTTTTATATTCGTAACCAGCAGCCCAAAAAACTCGTAAGAACCCATTTCGAAGCCACGGGACTTATTTTATAAATTTTAGTCTGTCGTATTGTATGTGACATTTAAAATTTTGGAATTTTGACTTTAGATTCGTAATCGGCGACCCACAATAAAACACCCGAGAGCCCATTTTGAAGCCACGGGACTTCTTGTACAATTTTTGTCCGCCATATTGGATCCCAAAAATCTTCTGTGCATGAAGTTTCAACCAATTCGTATGTAAGAAAAAAATGTATGCTTCAAAGGATTAAGAAACATACACCTTTCTTCTTTTTATAGACACCTTTCAGCGAAAAATCGTCCGTTACAAGGCGATACCGTTACACTAAATCTTTATTTTCCCGGAAAAGAATAATTTTTTTGATTGAAGACTTTTTTATTCTCATTCAGCCTCATCATATATCGGGCGAAAATTTTTGTTATTTTTAAAAATTAAAAAATACATTTTTAGCCGCTATCTAAAGACATTTTTCAAAACTCATGAAATTTGAATCTCTAAATTCTTGAATGATTTACTCGAAATTGGTTAAATTTTTTTTAAAAAAAACTCATTTTTTCCCAATTTGGTAACTCAGTATCTCGGGAATAAATTTTCATCTTTTGTTTAAACTAAAAATTGTACTTTTTATCGTGATCCGCAACGGAGCCTGTTCCAATTTTAGATTCCTGTCACTTTGAGATTGTAAACCTCCATATTATATTTCTCGGAACCTAGTTTAATTTCTCGGTAATTTCGATTTTACAGAATATTATTTCGCTTCCTTGAAAAGTTCCTATTTTGTTGATTATCTAGTTCTGCACTGCAACCCTTCAATTACCAGGCCGGTAAAATGAAAAATTGTCGGAAAGGAAACCGGGAATTTAAAATCATCCGTCTGGTAGACACTGTTATTATTAATAATAGGAAATTTCAACTCGTTAAAATTTGTATTTATATTTTGCAGGATGGAAATAGTAGCCAGCATGACTGCAATCAAAGACACGTTCTTTTATGCGGCGTTGGTCGTATTCGCCATGATGTTAGACACGTAGTGAAGAAGATGACGAAAGAAGTTTGTAAATTATTTGGAAAAAAGTTCAGCATCGATGTTGCGAAAGGCGGCAAAGTTAAAAAGCACGCGCGAAGTGAGTTCAACTTTGAGTGGATCACGCGAAAGTTTCAGAACCTGAGCTACTTTGACCAGCACGTAGTGACTTGGCAATGTGCGAAGCAGGTTGTGGAGATGCTCAACGCATTTGCGCTCTCTGGTTTCTCCTACTTGCCGGTTCAGGAGGACGTGGCCTTTTTCTTTGATTTGATAGAGCTTACGCTCAATATTTATGGACTGATAGATGTTTGTATTCAGATTTGGAAAGAACTGCCGGAAGTCGAAGCTCTATTGGCAACGAGAAATAACACACTAGACAGAAGTTATACCACAAGCTTGAGTCTCTAATTCGTTGGAGTTTTGAGGAGATACCACTGCTGTTTACTACGTGAGTAATTATTAACGTTTTAATCATTATTAAGGGTTGCTACAGGTCAGGAAATTCGGGAAAGTCAGGTAATTAAAAACCTGTCAAGGAATGTCAGGGAATAGATCAAAGAGTCAGGGCATTTTCGATAAACTGATGTTGAAGTTAATTTTATTATTTTGTTGAAACTTCAACTATTTTGTTAAAAATTCGTATTTTTTAGTTGAAAATTTAACTGTTTTGTAGAAAATTCATCTTTTGAACTTGATTATTCAACATTTTGGATGACATTTTTTTCTCTATTGACTGAAAAATCTTTCTTGGGTGAAAATTCAGCTCTTTTGTTGAAAATCCGTGTGTTTTGTGTGAAAACTCATTTCTTATCGTAGAAATTTCTTTGTTTAATTGTTAATAATGCAACTGTTTAGTTGAAAATGAAGTTTTAAACTGCATATTTAACTATTCCATGTTTGGCTGGAAATTTTTCTTCTCCAGTTGAAAATTCATGTTTTGTCGTAAAATATTAATCTTTTTGGTGACTGAAAAATCTTTCATGGTTGCAAATTCAACTCTTTTGTTGAAAGTTCGTGTTTTTTTAAATGCATTTCTCATCGTATAAATGTCTTTTTTGTTGTTAAAAATGTAACTGTTTGGTTAAAAATTAAGCTTCTTAACTGCAAATTTGACTGCGAATTCCATGTTTGTTTTAAATTTATGTTTCTCTAATTGAAAATCATCTTTTGTGCCAGAATATTAATCTTCTTGGTGGCTGAAAAATCTTTCGCGGTTGAAAATTCTTTTTTTTTAAATTTCTTTCTTATGGTCGAAATTTGTTCTCGTTAAAAATGCAAGTAGTTGAAAATTAATTTTTTAAACTGCAAATTTAACTATTCCATGTTTGGTTGAACATTCAACTTGTGGTGGAAAATTTTAAGATTTGGTATTTTTGTTGTTGAAAATTCAACAATTTTGTTAAAAAGTCATACATTTGGTTTGAAAATTCAACTATTTCGTAGAACAGTCGTCTTTTTGTCATCAGCTACAAAATCTTTCTTTGGAAATTCAACTCTATTGTTGAAAATTCGTCTTTTTTATTTAAAAATTCATCTGTTATCATAGAAATTCAATCTTTTTTGGCTAAAAGTGCAACTGTTTTAATGAAAAGTTTGGTTTACGATTACAATTTTCCTGGCTGGAAATGTTAACTATTACATTCCTTGTGAGAATTCTCCTTTTTTGGTTAAAAAATAATGTACTTAGTTCAAAGTGTAATTACTTTGTTGAAAATTTATTTCTTGGGTTGCAAATTAGGTATTTTTTTTAAATTCATTTTTTATGCTTCAAAATTAATTTGTTAACCAAAATAGCTGAATTTTCAGCCCAAAAAGACGAATCTTCGACTAGAAAGTTTATTTTTTAAGAAATAAGTATGTTTTTTCAACAAAAATGTTGAATGTTCAACAAAATAATGAAAGTTTTTAACCACAAAATTAATTCTCAACCAAAAAAAAATATATGAATTTTTTTGAGACTCACTTGTTATTAAAACATTCTCTTTTCTAAATCCAGTTTCATTAAGGTTCCACGTTTATTTAATCAACAAAATTTATATAGGTCATTCCAAAGATTTTTTTGTACTCCAGTGAGAATTCTGCGCGACCATGTCAGCGATTTTGCTGGCGTTTTTCCGCCTGATAGTAGTGCCCCACATCCCTCATAAATGAAGCATTACATTTTTCGAATTGGAACTTTGCGTACATTTTCTTTGGAAATTAGATTTTTTCGTCAATTTTACTTTTCTTTTCAAACCTACAGAAAAAAAGGCAATTCATAACCGATTTTAAAGTTTAATGGCCATCTTCAACGTTGCCTATAAATGTACTGAATTTCACCAAATTTTACAATAATTCATTAATTACTTGCAAACAGCTTTTGGGCAAATTGCCTTTATTCTTTAAAACTAAAATTTATTAACACATACGCATTCTGTCAACTTATATAAAATTAATAATTCTTATTTAAATAAATAAATTAAATAGCAAATATTTGAAGAAATGTTATAAATATAAAGATTTTCATTATTATTATTATTATTTTTCTTAAAATTAAGAATGATTTGATAAATCAATAAATAGTTTATTTTTCATTTTTGGTCGATTTTTTCGAAAATTAATGATTTCACCAAGAAATGTTACGTACAAAAAATTTGTATTTTTGCAAAATACACCATTTCCTTGTAGAATATTTTTATGCGAAAGCAATTTTAAGCTTTTTTAAGTTTAGTGATATTTAGTGAATTTATAGACAACTTTAAAGATGACCTTAATTTTTTTTGTTTTTGACATACATGTATAGTAAATAACTAAATATATTACCTAAAACTACTTCCTAAAACCAATAAATTCAGCCATTAAACTTTAGAATCGAGTATGAATTCCTTTGTTTATGCATATTTGAAATTAAAAGTAACATTGATGAAAAAGTCAAATTAAAAAAAAAAAATTCAAGTAAAGTTTTGATTCGAAAAATCTAATACCTCATTGTTTTGGGCACTTTCTTTTAGGAAAAAATCGCCAGCTAAATCACTGTCATGGTCACACAGCTGATATAAACAAAAAATCTGTGGAATGACCCATATGTATGTACATTTTCTAAATTTATAAAATCTTAGTGAGATTTTGTGGAGGTTTCAGAGCAAATCTTATGACATTTTATGTAGTGGAAGGGATTGAAAATTTCAGATAAATGCCTTACATAATTTTTGGATGGCCCCTAAACTTCAACTTCAGTTTTTTGAAAATTCCTTGACTTTTTCAGATTTTCTCTGATACTTCCTGACTTTTCCTGACTTTCTGAAATTCCCTAACTTGTAGCAAGTCTGCTATAAAGAATACCTAATTATTACCAAGTTCCTTAATTAAGAAAAATATCGAATGAATTTTACAGGTGGATGAAGCAGCCGATGTGATATTAAAACTTAACCTAATAGCACAACAGCTATCCGAAAAGTTTGACCTCGCAAAGAAGAAAATCAGCACAAAATATCACGAAATCGAGCGAAATTTGATAGAAAAATTTGTCCGAGCTGAAAATAGTGAAGATACAACTCGAATGAAAAAGCTCGCTTTCATACTTTATCAATTCGAAGGATATTCTCAATGCGTTGATGCAGTTATAGAGCAGAGCCAGATAATTTGTTTCGGTGGAAAAGACGTTTTTCAGGAAGTCATACCAATGGGCACAAAAAATTACAAAGTAATGCAACAAGTTTTATCACTTGAGGTTGCAAAAATACGTCGTGGCTGAATTAACGAATCGTTCCGATTTGGAAATGTATCTCGCAAACCTGTACAAGCTGTGTTTAAAAACTGTGAAGCTTTCGACTGATTGAAAAAAGTTAAATATGTGCACAGCTGAAAAATATTTAATTAAGCACACCAGGAACATTTTTCACAAGCATGTGGATGCGTACATTACGTAACTCTTTTCTTATATGACTTTTTGTTTCAATTATTTGTTTCATTGCAGGCAGCAAACTCTTTCTACTATTACTCTTTTCACTTTTTAAAAAAAATTCATCTTTTTCTCCTGTTCTCAAGAAAGTTCCCCTTTTTCTCGTTTTCTTGTCTAAATTAATAGATCTCAATAAGAAAGTCCAACTATTTTTCGTTCAAAAATAATTACTGTTCATTAGAAAGTCTACTATTATATTTTTGGCTAGGAATTTTCATCTCGTTTCGTTAAAAATTCTATTCTTTAGTTAAAAATTTAATTATTTTTTGAACTTCAACAATTTTGTTAAAAAGCCATATTTTTTGTTCGAAAATTCAATTTTTTTGGATAGAAAATTCGTCCTTTTAGATTGAAATTCCATCTTTTGGTAAAAAAGTAATCTTCTGTGGCTGAAAGTTAATCCTTCTTATTTGAAAAGTCTACTATTATATTCTTGGTTCAGAATTTCCATCTGTTTTGGTTGAAAATTACATTATTTTGTGGAAAATTCAACTGTTTTCTTAAAAATTTATCTTTTTTAGTCGAAAACTCAACTGCTTCCTTAAAAATTTATCCTTTCGGATTCGCAATTCCTCTTTTGGTAGAAAAGTCATCTTTTTTGTTTGAATGTTAATTGTTTTTAGTTAAAAAATCTACTATTCTATTTTCGTTTCAGAATTTATATTTTTCGGTTCGAAATTTTACTATTTTTTATCTTTTGGTTGAAAATTTATTGCTTTTGCTAAAAATGCAATTGCTTGTTTGAAAATTAATCTGTTTTGGTTGAGAATTCAACTATTTTTTTAAGAATTCTTCTTTTTGGTCGAATTAAACAGTTTTTGATTTAAATTAAAAATATTTTTGGTTGAAGTAACAACTATTAAATTTTTCGTTAAGAATTCATCTTTATTAGTTTATTGGTTAATTCATATTTTCGGATTGAAAATAAATCTGTTTTTAATAAGGATACATCTATTTGCTTCGAAATAATTTTTTCTTGAAAATTCATAATTTCTTGTTCAAAATTCAACTGTTTTGTAGAAAATTCATCTTTTTGGCTTGAAATTCCAACAGGTTGGTAGGAAATGAAACTATTAGGTTGAAAATTAAAGTTCTTGGTCAAAAGTAACCTTTTTTCAATATTCAGATTTTGAGGTTGAACATGCAACTGTTTTCTAAGTTAAAAATTCAACTTATTTGTTGAAAATTCCTCTTTTTGCTTGAAAAGTCATCTATTTGGTTAAAAATTTATCTTTCTTGGTAACATTTTTTCTTGTAGAAAATTTATCTTTTCGGGCTTAAAAGTCAAATATTTTCTAAAAACTTCGACTTTCGAGCTTGAAGAGTCACCTATAGTTGAAAACTCATCTTTTTGGGTTTAAAATTTATTCCTTTCAGTAGAAAATTCATCTTGTTGGGTTAAAAATTACACTATTTTGTTGATAATGCAATATATTTCGACTTGCAGTCGTAGGAATATGGTACTTACAATACTTTTATTTAACAGAATTTATTTCCCTCTGTCGGAAAAAATAACTCTATTTCCTTCTTTTTTTGAGATCATTTTGAGCTGTGAAGTCTCTAATTGAATGTTGACCGTAATTTGCAGAGTGGAAACGAAGTCTCTGAAAGATAAATCAACAGCCTGTCTACTCGAGTACTACGAGTCAACGAATCATCAAAAGAAAGTCTTGCAAACTGGCAGACTTCAGGAATGAAGGAGAGATCTGCAGGCGGTTATTGGGACCAGGGCGAATATGAATATCACGCAAGTAGAAGATTACGGTGCAGAAACTTTCGTCTCGGAGGAACTGGCTATCAACTTGCTACAGAGGAGCAAATTGGCCTTTCAAAGAAGTGCCCTTTTCTCGCAACCTTCTCGTTACTAGTTTCAGATTCTGGTTTTTAATTATTAATAGTCAGGGCAAACGAAAAATTTATCAGGGAAAAATTAGGGAATTTTTCAAATGAAGTTTTGCGGTGACCCTTTTATACTATTCTTCTTAGTAATTTATTTGCCTTGAATTTATATTTCTTTTTTCCAGTTGCTTTCTCCTGATTATTATCTTTTTAGTTATAAATTTAACTGTTTTAGTTATTGAAAGGTTGTCTTTTCAATTTGAAAATTAATCTTTTTTTTAAGTAAAACTCGCATCTTTCTTGTTTTGGACTACAACTGTTTAATTGAAAATTCAGCAATTTTATATAAAGTGCTCCTTTTTGGTTGAAAATTCAACTGTTTTGTTAAAACTTTAACTAATTTAGAAAAAAATTGACTTGTTTAAAGTTCATATTTTGATGTTGATGTTGAATGAAAATTCAATTATTTTTTCAAAATTTGTCTTTGATTTATAAACTAGTCTATTTTAATAGAGATAGCATCTTTCTTGAAACAAAATATAATTATTTGGTTAAAAATTGAACAAATTTGTTAGTCATCCTTTTTGGTTGAAAATTGCACTGTGTTGTTGAAAATGCGTCTTTTTGGTTTGAAAATTCAAGTATCTTGGTAGAAAAATTACTTCTCGTTTAAAATTCATATTTTGGCGTTTCAAAGTCTACTGAAATCCTTTTTGGATCAAATACAAATATTTGTTTTGAAAATTTGTCTCATTGATTTAAAAATTCATCTGCGTTAGTACAAATTTCATCTTTCTTAGATAAAAGTGCAACTGTTTGGTTCAAAATTACTCTTATTTGCTTGACGGTTCGACTATTTTCATGAAAAAAAATTTTTGAACCACTTTGTTAAGGAATCATTTTTGGTGAAGATATATTTTGGTTAAGATTTTAACTATTTTCTTGTAAAATTATTTTTTTCAGTTGTAAATTCAACTGCGTGGGTATAATTATTTTCTAGCTGAAAATTCATATTTTTTTGTTAGAAATTCAACTTTTATACAGAAAATTCGTCTTTTTGCTTGACGGTTCAACAATGTAGGTGAACTTTCTCTTCTTTCTTGACTAAAAACTCTTTATTGAAAATTCGTGTTTTTGGTTTTAAAATTTTTTCTTTGAATTGAAATTTCATATTTTTTCGTTGATATATGAACTATTACCCTTCCATATGTAGACTTTAACTCTTTAAGTTGAAAATTTCATTCTTTTGTTGAAAATTCAAGTATTTTGTTCAAATGTCATCTTTTATGGTAGAAAAGTAATTTTTGGATTTAAAATAAGTGAATTTGAAAGTTTTAAATTTGTATTTAAAGTATTGTTTTATTCCATTTATAGAAGGTCCTATGTTAAAAATATTACATGATCAAAATGCTGGCATTTGAATATTAATGACCAGGGAAAATAAAAAAATTAGCGAAGGAAAAATGATAGAATTTTGTTTATAAAGTCTTCACTCTGCAATGTGTGCATGTTTGAAATACAAATTTTTTTATTAGTTTCAAGTTCCATATTTTATTATTTCTGGAAACCCTAAATTACGTACAGTAATGGCGAAGGGAGGGGGTAGAAATCTTTTGTTGCTGCGTTATAGGGAGAATAAGGGACTTTGAAGAGGGCATATCATCCGTTACGTATTTCAAGTACGGTTCCCAGGAAACAATAATCCGTTCACTTACTTTGAATGGGTTTGGAAGCCGTCGAAAAGCGTATCTGTCACTGGAATTCCAGATTGCCGCCGATTGGTTTCTAACATAATTTTACTAATTATTTTTTGTCAGACTTATAAGCCACAAAAGCCTTTACATCATCTAGAACTAAAATAGCGACAGGAATCTAGAAGCCTTTCATATGATTTGTCTTAATCCCTCGATAATTTATAAAATTTAAAAATCATGTGAAATATGGCAGCCAAACCTCAGAGAAGTTGATCTCATTCAAAAAGAGGTAAACCGATCCAATATGACACTGCTTGAAATGGACATTGAACTACATTGCAGATTCGAAGCTACTCGGCAAACTGACCGTTTCGTATAGTCGCAAACCAATTCAGTTTTAAAAGTGTCAATCTGCAAATGACAGATACGCAATTTTAACGGCTTCTTCTTTTCTGGGTCGCTTACAGTATACTCAATATATTTTGTTAAAAAATTAAGAATTTTGTTACAAAATCATCCTTTTTGGTTGAAAATCCGACTGTTTGTTGAAACTTGCTCAGCGATTACTTTACTATTTGTAATTTATTTTGTATTAATTTTTATTCTGAGCTACTGTAAAAAGTGTATGTATGTATGTATCAACATATCGTCGCCTCAAAGTTATAGTTTTCCATGTCCCTCAACTGTCGAATTGAGAAAATCAGGTTCTAAGTTGAATCATAATATATCCTACTAAAACGTTCCCAAATGTTGAAATAAGTTTATCGGTCAAAAATAATGCGTGATAAAGAACATATTAGCACAAATTTTAATACTATTATGAATATATTTTAGCTGATGTGGAAAATTGGTTTTGCACATGGCGTAATATGAGACTCAAAAAATTCATTCTTTCTCAGAAGTTCAAAAACATGTGTACGTATAATGTTGGCAACAATTTTGCTGAATTAACTTTTCCTAAATAAAGTTTTGTTTATTAATTTCTCTTTGACCCTTGTGTCGTCCTTCCAAAAATGTAATTTATTTTTATTCCTCATGTTATTTCTTACGATTAAAACAAAATCCTCACCCTATCAAAAAATAATTCATAAGCAATTTGTAGCTCTTTTTAGGCTGAACAACTTTTGTTTTCACATTTTTTTTTAGCTTGTGCCGTTCTTCGAATAATTCAAATTTTTAATTTTTATCTTTTACAATTGAAACAGAAACTACACACCCTATCAAAAAATGATTTTTACAAAACTTATAAATCTTTTTTGGTTGGAAAACTCGTTTCCATTCTTCTGTATCTTCTGACGTTTTTCCGAAAATTCAAGTGTCTTATTTTTTACGATTAAAACGAAAACCACACCTCCTATCAAAGAATCGATAATAACAAATTTATAGATTTTTTTGTCTCAACAATTTTTGTTAACCCTCCGGTGGTACGGTGGTATGAGAAGACATACAAGGTACGGCAGGGTCGCATCCGACCCGACCTACTATTAATGGGGTTCAAGGCAATAAAAATGTTATAATAAGTATTTTAATTAATCATAATCTTTATAAGTATCTTTTCAGTATCACAATGAATTGGAGTATTGTAAAATAATATCAGAAATAATTGCAGCATCATAAAATTGTATCACAAAATTGCAAGCACCAGTCATACCGAAGGAAATAAAAAACGCAAAATATTCACTTATTTCTGCTGAGAATCAATCATAACACAATTATTTTTCACGAAAGAAAATTTTTCCACACGAAGAAATCCTTATCAAATGAAAAAAATGGAGATTATAACTCAATAAGCTGTATTGCAATAGTAAATTAGACAAACTTTCTCATCGAATTAGAATAAGAACGTGAACTAGTGGAAAGAATAGTGATAGAAATCTGTCTTGACACCTTCTACGGTACTGACTGATAGGGTATCTGACCACTAGAAATCACTTTGAAGTGGTGTGGGGCAAGGAGAACTGAAAAGCTAACGTTCGGGTCGGATCCGACCCCCACCGTACCAGTGAAGGGTTAATTTTTTATTCTTTTTTTGTCGTTAAAACCAGAACCATTGGTCAGAAATTTTGAATTTTCGATTTTTCAAAAAGTTCCTATGTTAATCTTGTAGGGCTTCAAGAAAGGTCAAAAAGCTTCTCTTGACTTTGTTATATCGTGCGTTGTTTGGCTTTTATTATCTCGTATGTTACCGCAGTCGATAAAGTTTCATGCTGTCAAATGTAAAAAATTTAAATTCAATAACTTCGACAAAATTTTGACAATATACCTGTTAATTATAAACATCGCCATGTTTCTTTGCATTAATTTAATTATTTACATTTATTTGAAACATTTGCGTTTTCCAATTCTTAATTTTATTTTTGAACTTCGCGCGTAAAATGCTACTAGCGATGTACTTGAAGCCGCCTTTTGCTGACGTCACTGACAGCAACTTCGTTTTTTTATTTTTCAACGTTGAAAAATAAACTGGTTGCAATTACGACATGGCCATTTAACGAAAATTTTAACGTTTTATTATAATTGCAACAGTTTTCATATTTATTTTCTTTCTTTTATTAGTTGTAATGCCATATTACTTTACAATTACTCTACCATTACTTTACCATTACGCTGCAGCGTAACGTTTGCGTTCGGCTGGTCCACCAGGGTATGCATAAATATTATAAAAACAACAATAAAAAGTTTTAAAAATATATTTTGGAAATACAAAAATTATTATTGTTGACACAAAAATATTTTTATAATCTGTTGATTTTTTTATCAATCATTTCTTTGATTCATGCATAAATTTCGGGATTTTCGAAATGATAAAAAATAGTTATTTTTAAAGTTATGACCATTTTTTGCTGATAAATATAAATATTTTTTGAATAAGGTGAAGCAACAAAAATCTTGTTTGTGATAAGCTTTTGGAGGGCGGGGGTGCCAAAAAATGCCCTTTATCCTCCAATAAATTATCAATAAAATGAAGAACATGAATAAAATCAATAAAATTAATAAAACGAATAAAACGGATAAAATGAATCCAATGAATGAAATCAGTGAAACCGATATAAATTTTATTTTATTGATGTTGTTTATTTTATTGATAATAAATTGATTTTATTGATTTGAGTGATTTCATTCAATTTATTGATTTTAGTGATTCATTTCATTGTATTTTTTTAAAAAATAAAGAAAATCAGTATGAATATCCGATTCTTTTATTAAAAAATACAATCAAATGACTCAATGAAGTCAATAAATTCAATAAAATACTAAAATCGAATTATTATCCTTAAAATAAAAATTGCACTGAATTTAGTGATTATAGTGATTTTATTCAATTCATTGAATTTAATGTTTTGACTGATTTACTTTATTGATTCTATTGATTTTAATGATTTTCTTAATTTTATTTTATTGATTTTGTTCAATTTATTGCTTTTTTATTGTAAATATTAAAATTTTGTATTAGAAAATACAACCAAATGAATCAATACAATCAATAAAACGAATAAAATACTAAAATCAAATTATTATCGATAAAATCAAAATTGCACTGACTTTATTGATTGTAGTGATTTTATTCAATTTATTCATTTCATTGATGTTATTGATTTTTTTATTTTTTATTTCATTGATAATAATTTTTTTTAGTGATTTGATTGATCTACTTGATTTTTTTGATTAAAAATAGAATGGAATAAATCAATGAAAGCAATAAATTGAATAGAATCACTAAAATAAATAAAATCAATTTATTATCAACAAAATCAATAAAATAAACAACATCAAAGAAATCAATAAAATCCATACAATAAAAAAATCAATAAAATCAATGAATTGAATGAAATCACTAAAATCAGTATAATTTTGACTTCATTGATTTTAATTTGATTTTCTTGATTTTAGTGATTTTATTCAATTTATTATTTTTATTGATTCATTTCATTGTATTTTGTGATAAAATAAAGAAAATCAATATAAATATTCGATTTTTTAAAAAATACAATCAAATGAATCACTAAAATCAATAAATTGAATGAAATCACTAAAATCAATAAAATCAATTTATTATCAATAAAATGAACAACATCAATCAAATAAAATTTATATCGGTTTCACTGATTTCATTGATTTCATTTATTTGATTCATTGTATTCATTTTATTCGATTTAATAATTTTATTGATTTTATTCATGTTCTTCATTTTATTGCTAATTTATTGGAGGATAAAGAGCATTTTTTGGCACCCCCGCCCTCCAAAAGCTTATCACAAAAAAGATTTTTGTTGCTCCACCCTATTCAAAAAATATTCATATTTATCAGCAAAAAATTGTCATAACTTTAAATATAACTAGTTTTCATAATTTCGGAAATCCCGAAATTTATGCATGAATCAAAGAAATGATTGATAAAAAAATCAACAGATTATACAAATATTTTTGTGTCAACAATAATAATTTTTGTATTCCTAAAATATATTTTTGAAACTTTTTATTGTTGTTTTTATAATATTTATGCATATTCACGGTAATGTATTGAAAAAAAATAGAAACAAAAGAAAATTGAAGAGAGTACGAGGACTCGAACGCATGACGGCAGAATCTGTAGCCTATACCATTTCCCCGCCACTGCTTACTCTTTAGTCCTATAATTCAAACCTATAGTTACTTTGCGCGGATTTCTTGTAATCCGTTTTCTCGTAAACCGCTTTCCATCTTAGTAAACTGTTTCAACTTTTTTTTTATCTAAAATGAGGCGCTCTTCGCTCACAAAAGATGACCACAATCCTTGTCCACCGTTACAAGCTTCTGCATATAATTAATTAATAGTTGGACCACTTGATAAACTTGAAATTGGTAAATAAATTTGCAGAGGGCCTAATTTCGAAATTTCAGAAATCGAATTTGATGGTTTCGGAATTTATTGCTGGATAACTTGATAAATTTATAATTTCAAAATTTTCAAATCATAATTTAAAACTGGGTAAATTTACAAATTTACATACAATCATAAATTGATTTATCTATAAAATTGGTGTATTTGCAGTTGCTGCCTTCAAAAACTTTTTAAATATTTGCGCCACGATTTCGCGAGTGGCAATGTGTGGTGCGGACTTCAGAACATTGAAGATTCGGAGCGCGAATTTGACAGTCGGTCTGTATGACGAGTTTGCTTTACTGCTTACCAATACAGTCTTACGGTCCTCACATACACAGGACATCTCAATTTTGTTCCACATTTTTCTCCATTTCGCGACGTATTTCGCGAAATTTAGGTTCGCCATCGTCAAGATTTGGGTCTTCGAATATTGGCTAACCCCTGGAAATACTTCTGTGATGTCAAAATTGTGAGTAAAAAAATAAATTTTCGAACGGTTCTCGCCGTTCAAATACTATCTTCTGCTATCCGCAGATTTCTCCCTTCCGAAAAATTCATAATTTCCGCGAAAATAGTTATTCCCTCAGCAAAAGACTTCAGTGCCGTGCCTATAAAAAAAAATTCCAAGTCGGAGTTAACCAACACCCTCAATGGAATTTTATTTTTCAATTACATTTTTTAGAAGTAAGTCATTTAAATTTAATTGCTCAAATCCTTTAAATCAAGTTCGTAAATTTTGTATTTTTAACATTTCAGCGGTTGACGAATTCAGTACCGCCTCACTACTAAAGATATAAATTATTTAAATATAGAATTTCATGAAATTTACTTCTTCCATTATATTGCAGGAGTGCAACTCTTCAAAGAAACGAGTGATGTCAATACCATACAAGGTACTAATACAGCTGACACAGTGTGTGAGACATCAGTGGACGAAGATCAGACCATCAGTGAAAATGAAACTGTTCACGATACGAATTTCGAATCCGTTGCATATGAGATGCAATGTGAATATCAGGAGAACTTGGCTGAAACAAATGAAGTAGGGCAAAATTCTTCAGCCGTTTACACAGGATTTTTTGCGGTTGATTCGCACCTTTTACGTCATAAATTAAGCGATGATAATTATTTTCGGACCTATAACGCTGTTCGAGAATTGTTACAGAACGATAACAGAACAAATTCACATCGTTACACTGTTACATATGTGTTACGGCACTATTACAAAACATGGTTACTCCGTAACCCTGTTCCTAAATTCTTCTCAAAATATTTTTAACATATAACGCTGTTCGGGATTGTTACAGATCTCTGACAGAACATAGTCCTGTGACAGCCTTACAGAACTCCTAAATCACTGTGTATGTGGGCTTTTAAGTTAAAAATCTAATTGCAGTGATTAAAAAAAGCATAGTTGGGAGGTTACCATCCGTGCATGTATACTTTTTAGATGAAAAATGATTTTATTAATCGAGACGGGCCCAGTTGGGTGTCTTCCATCTGTGCACGTGTACTGTTGAGAGTATTTCATCTGTGCACGTGTACAGTTGGGAGTCTTCCACATGTGCACGTGCACAGCTGGAAGTCTCCCATCTGTGCACGTAAACCGTTGGTAGGGTACCATCTGGGCACGTGCACAGTTGGAAGTCTCTCATCTGTGCAGGCAAAGCGTTGGTAGGGTACAATCTGTGCACGTGTAAATTTTAACGGGTACACTTGCTGGGAGTCTCCCATCCTTCACGTGAACTGTCGATAGGGTACCAACTGTGCACGTGGGAATGTAGACGTGCACAGATGGGTCAGTGTAAAGTTGTGCATGTGGACAACAATGTGCACAGTTATGCCTGTGGCTAAACACGTGTGCAGAGGTGCACAGTTGTTCCGTGCACAGTTGCCCGTCAACCTAATTTTTCTTTTATCAAAAAAAGTCATGAGAATATTTTTTTCGCCATTTTGAGTACTATTAACATCTGACCAAATAATTTTTAAATATCAAAAAAAGTATTCTTAAAAATTTTCAAAATTTGCTTACCTCTTCAGTTTTTATACAAAATGGCTGTTTGACAAGCTTGACCTTCATTTTAGGTTACTTAACGATTATGCCAAAGCCCAATGCAATTAGTTAATTCTTTTGAAAGTTATCGTTATAATAATCTAAAAATCTACAGACTAATAGGCAGACAGACAGACAGACTAACAGACAGGTAGGCATGCAGACAGACAGATATTCTGTAAAAACCTGTTTTTTGGGTTCAGGTGATCTCAAAACGTTGACATTTGACAAAAACAGGGGGAGGGTCAATTTTTACAAAAATCTAATACCTTCTCATTATAAGATGAGAATGTCATAATTTATTTTATTCTTAAATCAGTTATTTACAAATGAAAAAAAAACTACGCGTCCCCTCAAAGAGTGATTAATAACACATGTGAATTTTCAATTTTTCAAGAAAATTAAAAACAGTCTCATAACAATATTGTAGGGTGTTCAAAAAGAAACATTTTTCTCCTTTCGACTTTTTCCCATATCGTGCGTTGTTTGGCTTGCAATGTTTATTTTCGTTTGTTTTTTGGAATATTAAAAATGCTATAACTAGGGTTAATATTTCTTCTATCAAAAGAAGTGATGAGAATATTTAGTTCGCCTTTTTGAGTACTATTAACATCCGCCCACAGAATTTTTAAATATTAGAAAAAGTGTTCTCAAAAATTTTGAAAATGTGCTCACCTTTTGAATTTCTATCCAAAATGGCCGACTAACATACTTAACCTTCATTTTAGGACGTTTACAGAGTATACCAAAGCCCAATCCAATAAGTTAATTCTTTTGAAAGTTATCAAGCTAACAATCTAAAAGTCTACAGACTAACGGACAGACAAACATACAGACAAGCAGACAGACAGACATGTTGTAAAAACCTGTTTTTTTGGTTCAGGGGCTCTCAAAACGTAAACATTCGACAAAAACAGAAGCGGGGGGGGGGGGGCAAATTTTACACAAATCTAATACCTTCTCATTGTAGGATGAAAATGTAATAATTCATTTTATTCCTAAATAAGATTCTTACAAAGGAAACAAAAACTACGCGTCCCATCAAAAAGGGATTAATAACAAATTTGTAGATCTTCCTTGAGTGCACAGATTCTGTTACATCATTTTTTTTCGCATCTTATATAGTTTGGCCACAAAATGAAATGTTTGATTTTTAAATATTTTTTAGTGCGATAAAAATGTGAATTTTCGATTTTTCAAGAAAATTTCAAAAAGTCTTGTAACAGTATTATACGGTGTTCAAAAAGAAACATTTTTCTATTCTGGACTTTTTTTCATATCGTGGGTTGTTTGGCTTGAAATGTTCATTTTCGTTTGCTTTTTGGAATTTTGTATAAGCTATAACTAGGTAAATTTTCCTTCTATCAAGAAAAATCATCGAAATATTTTGTTCGCCTTTTAGCGTCATATCAACATCCGCCCATGCAATTTTTTAATCTTGAAAAAAGTGTTCTCAAAAATTTTCAAAATGCGCTCACCTTTTAAATTTTTATCCAAAATGGCTGGCTAACAAACTTGACCTTCACTTTAGGACACTCAAAGAGTATGCCGAAGCCCAATCCAATAAGTTAATGCTTTTGAAAGTGATCGTGCTAAGAAACTAAAAATCTATAGACTAAGGCAGACAGACTAACAGACAGGCAGACAGACATTTTGTAAAAACCTGTTTTTTGGGTTCAGGTGGTCTCAAAACGTGGACATTTCATTTAAACGGTAGGAAGGGTCAAATCTTACAGAAATCTAATACTAGATAGATAGATAGATAGATAAAATTTATTAAGGGCATGTGACACAGCCAAATATCTACATGACCGACCTCACTTTTTCAATTTTCTGAATTTTTTTTTTTTGATTCCAAGAACTTTGTTTGTAAATAAAATATCGGGCTGAAACTTTGGAAAATGTATGAGAAGACAATAAACTACGTTCACGTACCTTATTCGAGGAAGAACTTCGCAAAAAATTATTTTCGAAGAAATTAAAACTGGGTGCATTTTTTGAACCTAAGAACTTTTTTTATAAGTAAAATATCGGCTTCAAACTTTGAGAAATGCGAGAGCCGACAGTAAAGTACGTTTATGTACATTATTTGAGTATAAGAGATGCAAAAAGAAAAATTCCAACTAAGTGTCAACTCCGGTTCCGCTTGCCAGTTCGGTCGGTATTTGCAATGGGCACGACAATGCGAAGTCTGGCGGCCACTAATCGAAGCTCTATCAGCTGGCTCGTCTACATCTGAAATATGGGGTCCACGCTGTCAAAGATTGATGATGCGGTGTTCTTACAATAATATTTTTTGAAAGTTGTGTCCAGCATAAAAGTTGAGTGAAATATGTTGTTTCAATGTTGAATTATGTAAGTATTGAAATCGCTATTGGCCTCGTTCAGTGGCCGCCAGACTTCGCATTTTCGTGCTCATCCCGAATACCGACTGAACTAGCAAGCGTTGTTGACATTTAGTTGGAATGTTTGCATCTTTTATACTCAAATGATGTACATAAACGTACTTCACTGTCGTCTCTTGCATTTCTCAAAGTTTGAAGCCGATATTTCACTTATAAAAAAAGTTCTTAAGTTCAAAAAATGCACCCAGTTTTAATTTCTTCGAGAATAATTTTTTGCGAAATTCGACCTCATCGAATAACGTACGTAAACGTAGTTTATTGTCTTTTCGTACATTTTCCAAAGTTTCAGCCCGATATTTTATTTGCAAAAAAAGTTCATAGATTCAAAAAAAATTTGGAAAATTGATAAAGTGAGGTCGGTAATGTAGGTATTTGGCTGTCACATGCCCTTAAACAAATTCAGAATGAGATACAAAAGAAATATATAAAATAACTAAAATAAGATGTGATTCACACTAAAAAGCAAGTCTGCGCAATTCCACTTAATTTTCGTTCCTTGTAATGTGCCCGCTGGCTTTTACAAGGGGGTCTCGAGTTTACGATCGTATCAGAATAATCCTAAGTTATGGCTCTAAAATCTAAAAGAAGTAAATAAATAAAATGTTTGCACGCGACGCAACAGATCAATGTACATAAAAAGGTCAGTGTACTTAAAATCAGACTCTTACTCATTAATAATAAAAGATCTAACTCTCAGCGCTTGTACAATGTAGTTAAAAATGTCATTCAGGTGGTTAATATTTCGTGGAATTAAAAGGCGCTCGACAGACTCTATGTCAGTACTTGACCCTTCTAGGTATTTTTTAATGTAGTGTGCTCTGAATTCTTTATGGATAGGGCAATGGAGTAGGAAATGCGAAAGATCCTCAAATTTGATTTGAATCAATCACATATGCCGAACCACTAAAATATAGTCTGATCTCGGTGGAGTCTGAAAGTCTCAATTGACTAACCACCCGCTTTTTACCCATATTACAATTAAAATATAGATAAGGTTCAGTAAGGTCTAATTGACTTATGTTTCTAAATTGGCCTTTATAGCTGGATTTGGTCACACGATCAATAGCAGTGCCAAACATATTATTTGCCCACTTACTTAATATCCCTGGTAGAAAAAACCGTTAGAACCCGGATAGAACCCGTTTAGAACGAGGATACCTATGTGGGAATATACGGGAGCCTATGCGGATTCTGCTTCTGGGTTCTAAACGGGTTTTAGTCGGGTCGTACTCGGCCTCAAGAAGGGCTCTAAGGAATTTTATACGGGTTTTAGGATTGCAAAAAAAGTTTGCCAAACGGGTCATACTCGGCCACAAGTAGGGCTCTAAGGAATTTTATACGGGTTTTGAATGTGCAAAAAAGATTGGTCTGTCGGGTTCTATACGGGTTTTAGTCGGGACGTACTCGGCCTCAAGAAGGGTTCTAAGGAATTTTATATGGGTTTTAGACGTGCAAAAAAAGTTCATCTAACGGACTCTACACGGGTTTTAGTCGGGTCGTACTCGGCCTCAAGAAGGGTTCTAAGGTATTTTATACGGGTTTTAAGCGTGCAAAAAAATATCGTCTAACGGGTTCTAAACGGGGTTTAGTCGGGTCGTACTCGGCCTCAAGATGGGTTCTAAAGA
>CAKNXH010059079.1:0-14698 GCA_932178445.1 Andricus quercusramuli
AACCACCACAGGGTACCACTAAGAGCAACTGCCATCTGGAAAAAATGTCAATGGCCCCCAGTAGAACCGCGGTAAAATACACCTATGGCCACGTCTCACATCCGTGAGATGGGTGGTCACAGGGCACGACGAAATCACAACGACAGGCCGGCGAAACCCTCGTGTGTCTTGAGGACACGAAGCGACCCAAGGATGACAGCTTTCTGCATCCATCTCGCAAGAGCCTTGGCATATTTTTGGCACGCGGGTATGGCTTTAAGGTTACGAATCAGCGATAATTTCACACCTCAGAGAGCACCTATCACAAGAACAATTACTCGTACCGAATATTTTGGGTACAGTCGACGCAGCTCTCTTTTAAGGTCTTGATATCTCTCCTCTTTTTCTTTCTCCTTTGCAGTGATGTTGTATTCGGATGGAGCCGAGAATTCGATCACGAATATAGTTCGTTTCTCGAAGTCTTGGAGAACAATGTCAGGCCTCGAGTGCGCAACGGAGACTGCTGCCCGAAAATCGTAGTTCCAGAAAATCTGGCACTTCTCGTTTCGGACAATTGACTCTATATCCCTTGGAGCGTTCGGCAGGGCAGGGTCGCGACCAACACCGTAAGAGCGACAAAGGTGGTAATAAAGTACTCTTAGGGCCGCATTATGTCTATAGATATACGTTGTTCCTGCGTGGGTCGGACACCCCGATATATATATATATATATATATATATATATATATATATATATATATCCCGGACGAGCCCCCATTCGGTTTCGGTTTTGATTCCCTTGGAATAGAACCGAAGGGCTTATGACAAAGCCACAGAACGCATCCTCGGGTTGCGGATAGAGGGTCCCCGTACCAAGGGTTTCTGCTGAATATGGTTACAATAATTAATAAGTAGTCGCGGACAATTGTCCAGGGATGGTCCCGAAGGAATAACCCCTAAGCGAAGGTGTGAGAATCGTGCCGAAAGCTGCATGGCACCTGGGTGAGGTTTGTTTGACGGTGACTCTGGGATACCGGGCGACGTCTCAGAGTATCAGCCTTATCCTTGCACGCGGGGCTCTACAAGGATTGACAAACCCTTTCCCTAGCTGCTCGTGGGAATAACAATGAAACCAACAAACCACCAAAATGTTGTAGATGCGGTTCAAAACGATCGAACGCGCAGAGCACCCGACAATGGATCGGCAAACAATGCCGATCACCCTAGAGTTCGGGGTGCTGAAAATAATTTGGATGGAAACACGCCGATGAACCGGCGAAACGCCCACATTCAGTGGACGGATCAACTTAACAATGACGTGCTAGACCGCTACGATGCCAGTATTATCCCTGTTCGCGGAGGCTTTATGGCGCGCATGCATACTCTGTGGTCTTTGCGAAATCAAGCCGACTACCTCCGGAAAAATGGATATGTACGCGGAGCGCTTCCTCAACCGCTGCTTGAACAAGCTGCAGACGAAGATGAAACGACATTAAGACCAACTGCAGAAAGCAGGCAACTTCTGGAAGATGATCGCAATTTCAGTACAAGGAGGAACATCAACATGCAAGTTCCTCTTAAGCCCCAAGATCTGGCTGAAATGGATGCCTCCCTTCGTGGAGATATCTCGCAAGAGTCCGACCTCTGGACCATCAATTGCTCTGTTTATGGTGCTGCGAGAGCTTTGGCTGATTCAAATCGAAGCCTGAAACCGACGATGGATCAGAAGACCAGACGACACTTGCATCAACTGAACAAGAAAATTGGATTGGCAAGACAGAATGCGTCCCGTGTTCAATGTGTGATTGACTACATAACATCTGGTAGACCGTTCACGGAAAGGGTTCGAAAGTTCGCCCAAGAATTAAGAACCTTGAATCACACACTGAACAAGTCAAAGCTGCTGACAATCAAGCAGCATATTGTTGACAAAATAAGGCTGTTATCTGACGCAAGGAGGAGGATACAGAAGAGGGAGAGATGGAACAGGGAGAATCAACAGTTTCTTGCTGACCCATCATGCCTCTTCAGTGATCCCCCTGCTTTTGTAAAAAATCCACCCAAGCCCAAGGAGGTAGAGACTTTTTGGAGAGAGGTGTACAACATCCCGAAAACACTAGAGTTGCAATAAGATACTGACAATATCATCCGCTTCAAGGAGTTTTGCGACAGCCTCAAAAAATCTGAAGAGGAGTGCCCATCAGTCACTGCCGAAGAGGTGAAAAAAGCACTTAGAGGCACTAAGAACTTTTCCGGTGCTGGACGAGATTGTATCAAGAACTTTTGGTGGAAGAAATTTACTTCTACACACCAACATTTGGCCCGCATATTCACCTCATATTTAAAGTCGGAGTCGCCCATGCCGCAGTGGCTGGTGTTGGGACGCACTACACTCCTACCGAAAAGAGGCAACTTGTCCAGACCAGAGAATTACAGGCCAATAACTTGTTTGAACACACTGTATGAGATCTTCACAGCTGTCCTGAACAACAGGATCGTTCGACGAATTGAGCCTGTATGGCGAGAGATGTACGAACAACGAGGCTCGAAAAGAGGTGTAGCAGGCTGTCGAGAGAACCTGCTAATTGACAGGTGTGTCTGTAAAGACGCTTCCGCCCATCAGCGCGTCCTGTCAATGGCCTGGAATAACTACCGGAAAGCTTTTGGTTCAACCTCTCATAGACTTATCATCTGTCTGTTGGAAAGCTTGAAGGTACATCCACACATAGTGAGATGCATGGAGAGATTGATGCCTCTTTGGAAAACTAGATTTACCATCTCATCTAGGAATCATCGTTTGACGACGAACAAGGTCACCTTCCAGAGGGGCGTCTTTCAAGGGGATAGTATGAGCACATTGCTTTTTTGCATCACACTTCTGCCTCTATCTCTCGCACTACGAAATTCTCCTGGATACCTCTGTGGTTCAATGGACACCGTAAGAGCGACAAAGGTGGTAATAAAGTACTCTTAGGGCCGAATTATGTCCATAGATATACGCTGTTCCTGCGTGGGTCGGACACCCCGATAGTATGTGTTCTAGGTACACACCGTGTGCATGACACGCTCTGCACCTATCACTCGGAACTTCTTGACATAAAATGCGGGCGCGGTATGCTAAGGTGGAGATTACACCGTCCTGGCATGCGAAAATGAAGCCCACTGTACCTGAATTGAGCCCTGATGATTTGAGGAAAGCAAAAGTTTGCTCCTTTGACAAGGACTGTTTTTCTACATTTCTGTGAAAGTTTCCGTGCATTTGCTTGTCGGGAAGCTCTTGGTAAAATTTTCCAACCTCTGATGTCTTCACTTCGGCTTTTAGACGTGAAGCATCTAGATGGAGTAATGCCCTTTCCTCACTTCTGATGTTAAAATTCAGGCCAAGGGTCTCGGCAGCTTGCTCCGCGGCTTTGTAAAGGAACGCTCCTTCGTCAATCATCCCGTGGTTTCTGACCATCTTTAGGAGAGGATCTTTGCCATTCGCAACGATTTAAGCTGTACTCAAAATAATTCGGTTATCAAGATACTGGAGATTCAAAAGTCCACGTCCGCCTTGACGGCGTGAAATGTATAATCGCGGAACTGACGAATTGATATGCAAGTTTTATGCATATGCATGATCTTCCGCGTGGTGACATCCAGGGCCTTCAGCTCGTTCTTCGTCCAAAGAACCACCCCAAACTAGTAGAGTAGAACCGGCACGGCAAGCATGTTAGTCGCAGATACTTTGTTCGACGCCGACAGATTGGAAGACCAAATCTGTCGAAGAAGATGCTTGTATCTGCTTCAGAGACACTCCTTCACTGATGTTACGTCCTGAATGCGGCTTTGAGGAACGCCCAGGTATGTATAGGTCTCTCCAGTGTTAAGATGTCTAATAACACTCATATACACAAGCTCAGGGTCTTTGGGAACGCCAGTAATCTTTCCTTTCTTCAAATGAATTTTGGCACACTTGTCCAAACCAAAGTCCATCCCAATCTCTCCTGTGTAGTTCTTGACGATATTTATAGCGGTTGGAAGTTTGCTTTTACCAGCGGCATATATCTTCAGGTCATCCATATAAAATACATGAGCGACCTTATGCTCACGCTGATTAGTGTCGCCACAGAGGTATCCAGGAGAATTTAGTAGTGCGAGAGATAGAGGCAGAAGTGTGATGCAAAAAAGCAAAGAGCTCATTTTATCCCCTTGAAAGACGCCCCTCTGGAAGGCGACGTTGTTCGTCGTCAGACGATAATTGCTAGATGTGATGGTAAATCTAGTTTCCCAAAGTGGCATCAATCTCTCTATGCATCTCCGAAAATTTGTGGTGAGAATAAGTTGCCAACTTTAGGAAGTGCCTTGCGATTCGTTCTTTATCTTCGTTTCCAGACCCCAACATCAACAATCAGAGATTCATGCAGGGAAGCAATTGAAGAACTATTGACATTCTGGCAAAAAGGTGGAATACCAACACTGCTCACAAAGGGTGCAACGGATAAGTTGGTGAAAAGTTATAATGAATGGATTGAACTGAAACGATCAATGAAAAGACCACCAAACTTGAGACGAATAAAGTTTATTGCATCTTTAGACCAACTGTTTGATAGAGGTTTGATGAGTGGAAAAATTGTGTTGCTAGAAGATAGAGATTTTTCTGAATCCATGAAAAACGACAGGAAGGCAAGTATGCTGAGTTGGGACAGGAAATGGGTTCAGAATATGGAAAGAAAACGCAAGAGAGAGCAAGGGCAGAAAAATATGAAACGTCGCTCCGATGAGCACACAAAGACTATCTTTCAGAGGACTTCAGTTGATTGCTTCAGTGATGATTCATTGCAGGAAGAACCTGAAACAAAGGCACCTCGTTAGTAAAGTATGCAAATTCATATTTCTTCAATTCGTCTAATAAGTACTTAAACCTTAAACCAAACTTTTTTCTCGTTTAGAATTTCAAATGCCACAAAAAATGAAAAGGAAAAGAATCACTGTACTTAGTATTGATGTGACATCGGCAATTGATAGGTCACAAACGAGTGACAAATTCGCACCTCATATAATTAAGAAAACTGTGGAGTCTAAGTTGGATGCGGCTGCCAGCGAGCTCGGTCTGAAAAAGGGTTCCTTAGAATTCAAACCAACCTGTTCTAAGACCACACTTCAGCACCAGCGCCGGTTCAACAGAGATAATGTTGCAGTGTCACTGAAAAAATCGCTTGCCTCCGAGCCAGGACCGTTTCCTCTCCATTGGGATGGGAAATTGCTGCCGGAAGGCGAAGGTTAGTCTGAGACGAGTCTGGTTTTTTCTTCATTTTGAGAATTGTATAATATAATCAGTAATAAACCGGGTTTTTATTCAGATGGCAGAAAGTATGATCGCTTTCCTGTGCTTGTGACGGGCTATGGCGTCGAACAGCTATTGGGCGTTCAACGACTTGAGTGTGGCACAGGTCTGGCGCAAGCTGAGGCAAGTTTTGATTTGGTTACTCACTGGGGCGTAGCAGACAAAATCGCTGGTGCAGTCTTCGACACGACGGCGTGCAACGCTGGATACGTCAAGGGCACCTTGGCCCTTCTCGAGCAGAAGTTAGGGCAAGAGCTATTGAACTGTGCCTCTCGCCACCATGTCGATGAGCTGGCCGCCTCAACCGACTTGCTTGGTGAGTCGAAAGACCGTAGACTTCCATTCTTCACAAAACTTGATATTAGCTGGGCAGACCTGGAAAAGCGTGAGTCACTGAGTCAATGTGAACACCAAAATAGCATAAAATTTGTATCGTGAAGAATTCGTAACATACTCACCGTCAATTGTTTCTTAACAGTAAAGTACCGCACCGCTGCGTCGAGTCGGAAGTTGAAGCTGATTCCAGATGCAGATGAAATACTTGCTGTTTGTCAAAGTCAGCTCGAGGTAAAAATTACTTCTATCAGCGTACTTTAGTCTCCTAACCGAAGTGGTGGTTAACATGGGCGTTCGTTTCACAGGTTAAACAACCACGCGGTGACTACAGAGAAGCTCTCATCTCAAATGGATACCCAGCTGCTTGCACTGTGTGTGTTTGATTGTCGGGCCTACGTTCAAATGTGGTTCCGGGCTCCTGTCGCACCACAGGCACCACACCATGATCTGATCCTGTTAGAAATGCTCCATAAGAATCATCACTCAGGATCGCACTGGCAAGTAGCACTTGACAAATTTTCAAAGCATCTTTGGTACCTCTCTCCTAAGCTGGTGTTATTTGCTCTATTCGGCGACGAGGTGACTACGGAGGAGAAGAAGGGCATGGTTGCTGCACTTTGAGTGAGAGAAGGCAACGATGGTCATCCAGTACGAGCGGAAGTCTCCCTGGATGAGAGAATTTCTCAGCTTGCCTTGAAAGACTTTGTTTCAAAGCAGTCCTTCAAGTTTTACAAGGCTACTGGCATCTCAATTAGTTTCTTGGATAAAGATCCAATAATGTGGAGGGTCAACACGGATTTCCAGAATGGATTGAAAATTGTTAGTCACTTTCATGTCGTGAATGACTGTGCTGAACGTGTAGTGCAATTAGTTACCAAATTTTTAAAGGACAATAAATTGACCACCGACGAAGACCAGAGGCAGATTTTTTTCCTCGTTGTAGCTGACGATAGGAAGAAGAACAAACTGAAGTAAAATTCCAAGCAAATACTATACTGTGAGTATTTTTTCCCCACATATTATATGACAAATGCAATATTTAACCCTGTAAGGTAGGCAATACAAATTTCAAAATGTGGAGAATTATGATTTTTGAGACCATATACTCACCAACTCTGAGCTTCCCGACAACTTTTATTCTATGGTACTTTTGCATAAAACCGATATTGAGGGCTCTGCCGACCACCCATTGTCCGCCTGCTAGTAGGCACACAGGCGCTACCTTCAGACGCGTTGCGTGACCCCTTCCGTTGGTCGAATCAGGTTGACTGAGGTATCAAAAATCATGTTTTCGAACGGAGCACCGGATGGAAAAACCGTCCATGAGCTTTTTCACATGTCGATTTATTTGGGCCCCTCTAAGGTTACAACTTCAACTTGCGTTATGTTGACTCTATGCGTCCTTGCTAAATCTCTACTGTTTCTTATATTTGTTTCCGGTTCCCGATGCATTTTTCGTATATCCTCTCGGCGCAAATCCGCTTTCGCTGCCAGTTTTCTTTCAACATCTGTAGCCTGATCGGTAATGCTAGATAGTGTCTCGACTGTTTCAAGCTCGTCTATGTCGGGTTCTACAATTCTCATTTCTATTTCTGGTCTAAAACCACGTTTGGAACAATCAACAACGGAAGCCTCTAAGCTAGTTCTAAAATTGTTATCTATTTTATTTGAATTGGCTATTCCATGCGCATCTAAAATTCTTTCTGATATTTCCATGATTCGACTCGCGTAGGAGAGTACCGTTTGTTTTTCCCACATAAACATGCTTCCCAGTTCCCCTTGTAACTGATAAACTGTCTTTGATGGTACATATATTGTTTTCAATCTGTCTATTAAATCCTCAACCTTATTATACGTATTCCCATAAATGCATGTCCTAGCCTCCCCGCTGATTTTTCTACGTATTAATCTTACCAAATTTTCTTCTATTTTTTCGACATTGCAAGGAAGCATTGCTTTTGCTTCCTCACACCCTTCAATAAAAATAGAGAGAGGTGCATTTTGGTCATTAAAAGTTGGTACGATTTCAAGCGCATCGCGGAGTGATACCTGTTGGTTGTTCGGAATTCTTTCTGCCATATTGACTATAGGAGCGTTATTGTTCAAATTTTTGGATATATTACTATCTGGATTGTGAAAAGGGTTGGTACTTTTGTTTTCGACTGATGCAGATGGTTGATCAAATAAATGCTCCAGTAAATTTCCGTTTGTTTTTACAGGGGAATTCTTATTGTTATTATCAATATCACTACTATTGTTCTTGTTCAGTGTGGTACTTGAAAGTGCTAAGGCTGACAGATTTTCTTGAATATTTGAATTACTTGCTGTATTTATCTTATGGAAATTGTCGGAATTATTTGACGAATTTTTCAAACGTTTTATTATTGGTGAATATAAAAGTGATTCTTCTGTCGCACTTGGATCTGTGACTTTAGGAGAAGTCGAATTATTATGAATCGACACACTTGTTGAACTAAATATTCTGTTTTGTAAATTGTCTTCCGTTAAGGTTGAACTCAAATATAAATCTTTCGTAAAATTTAAATCTTCATTCGAAGTATTATCCAAATTGCCCCTTTAGAGTGTTTTTGTATTCGCTGATTACGATCTATCTCATTTAGTAATGTTGGGTTACCTCGAGTTTGTGAACGGGTTAATCGCGTTTTCTCTTCGGGAATTGGGGTAGACATTTATATTGGCATATCATTATTTCACAGAGTAAAAGAAAGACAGGGAGAAAAAATTTCACAGAAATGAATATATATATATATATATATATATATAATTTAAAAAAAGTTAAACAACCACCGCAGGGTACCACTAAGAGCAACTGCCATCTAAAAAAAAAAAAATGTCAATGGCCCCCAGTAGAACCGCGGTAAAATACACCTATGGCCACGTCTTACATCCGTGAGATGAGCGATCGCAGGGCACGACGAAATCACATCGACAGGCAGGCGAAACCCTCGTGTGTCTTGAGGACACGAAGCGACCCAAGGATGACAGCTTTCTGCATCCATCTCGCAAGTGCCTGGGCATATTTTTTGGAACGCGGGTATGGCTTTAAGGTTACGAACCAGTGATAATTTCGCACCTCCGAGAGCACCTATCACAAGGACAATTACTCGTACCGAATATTTTGGGTACAGTCGTTGCAGCTCTCTTTTACGGTCTCGATACCTCTCCTCTTCTTCTTTCTCCTTTGTAGTGATGTTGTATTCGGACGGAGCCGAGAATTCGATCACGAATATAGTTCATTTCTCGAAGTCTTGGAGAACAATGTCAGGCCTTGAGTGCGCAACGGAGACTGCTGCCCGAAAATCGTAGTTCCAGAAAATCTGGCACTTCTCGTTTCGGACAATTGACTCTATATCCCTTGGAGCGTTCGGCAGGACAGGGTCGCGACCAACACCGTAAGAGCGACAAAGGTGGTAATAAAGTACTCTTAGGGCCGCATTATGTCCATAGATATACGCTGTTCCTGCGTGGGTCGGACACCCCGATAGTATGTGTTCTAGGTACACACCGTGTGCATGACACGCTCTGCACCTATCACTCGGAACTTCTTGACATAAAATGCGGGCGCGGTATGCTAAGGTGGAGATCACACCGTCCTGGCATGCGAAAATAAAGCCCTCTGTACCTGAATTGAGCCCTAATGATTCGAGGAAAGCAAAAGTTTGCTCCTTCGATGAGGACTGTTTTTCTACATTTCTGTGAAAGTTTCCGTGCATATGCTTGTCGAGTAGCTCTTGGTGACATTTTCCAATCACTGCTTTCTTTATTTCGGCTTTTAGACGTTAAGCATCTAGATGGAGTAATGCACTTTCTTCACTTCTGATGTTAAAATTCAGGCCCAGGGTCTCGTATAATCGCGGAACTGACGAATTGATATGCAAGCTTTTATGCATATGCATGATCTTACGCGTGGTGACATCCAGGGCCTTAAGCTCGTTCTTTGTCTATTGAACCACCCCAAACGAACAGAGTAGAACCGGGACGGCAAGCGTGTTAGTCGCAGATACCTGTTCAACGCCGACAGATTGGAAGACCAAATCTATCGAAGAAGATGCTTGTATCTGCTTCGGAGAGAATACTTCACTGACGTTACATCCTGAATGCGGCTTTGAGGCACGCCCAGGTATGTATAGGCCTCTCCAGTGTTAAGATGTCTAATAACACTTATATCCACAAACTCAGGGTGCTTGGGAACGCCAGTTATCTTTCATTTCTTCAAATGAATTTTGGCACACTTGTCCAAACCAAAGTCCATCCCAATCTCTCCTGTGTAGTTCTTGACGATATTTATAGCAGTTTGAAGTTTTCTTTTACTAGCGGCATAGATCTTCAGGTCATCCATATAAAATACATGAGTGACCTTATGCTCACGCTGATTAGTGTTGCTGCAGAGGTATCCAGGAGAATTTGGTTGAGCGAGAGATAGAGGCAGAAGTGTGATGCAAAAAAGCAAAGGGCTCATACTATCCCCTTGAAAGACGCCCCTCTGGAAGGTGACGTTGTTCGTCGTCAGACGATAATTCCTAGATGAGATGATGAATCTAGTTTTCAAAAGAGGCATCAATCTCTCTATGCATCTCACTATGTGTGGATGTACCTTCAAGCTTTCCAACAGACAGATGATAAGTCTATGAGAGTTTGAATCGAAAGCTTTCCGGTGGTCAATCCAGGCCATTGACAGGACGCGCTGTTGGACTGCAGCGTCTTCACAGACACACCTGTCAATCGGCAGGTTCTCTCGACAGCCTGCTACACCTTTTTTCGAGTCACGTTGTTCGTACATCTCTGGCCATACAGGCTCAATTCGTCGAACAATGCTGTTGTTGAGGAGAGCTGTAAAGATCTTATACAGTGTGCTCGATCAAGTTATTGGCCTGTTATTCTCTGGTTTGGACAAGTTGCCTTTTTTCGGTAGGAGTATAGTGCGTCCTAACACCAGCCACTGCGGAATGGGCGTCTCTGACTTTAAATATGAGGTGAATATGCAGGCCAAATGTTGGTGTATAGAAGTAAACTTCTTCCACCAAAAATTCTTGATACAATCTGGTCCAGCACCGGAAAAGTTCTTCGTGCCTCTAAGTGCTTTTTTCACCTCTTCGGCAGTGACTTATGGGCACTCCTCGTCAGATTTTATGAGGCTATCGCAAAACTCCTTGAAGCGGATGATGTTTTCAGTATCTTCATTCAACTCTAGTGTTTTCGGGATCTTGTACACCTCTTTCCGAAAAGTCTCTACCTCCTTGGGCTTGGGTGGAATATGCTGCTTGATTGTTAACAGCTTTGACTTGTTTAGTGTGTGGTTCGAGGGCCTTAGTTCTTGGGCTAACTTTCGAACCCTTTCCGTGAACGGCTCACCTGCTGTTATGTAGTGAATCACACAATGAACACGGGACGCATTCTGTCTTGCCCATCCAATTTTCTTGTTCAGTTGATGCAAACGTCTTCTTGTCTTTTGATCCATCGTCGGTTTCATCCTTCGATTTGAATGAACCAAAGCTCTCGCAGCACCATAAACTGAGCAATTGATGGTCCAGAGGTCGGACGCTTGCGAGATATCTCCACGAAGGGAGGCATCCATTTCAGCCAGATCTTGGGGCTTAAGAGTAACTTGCATGTCGATGTTCCTCCTTGTACTGAAATTGCGATCATCTTCCAGAAGCTGCCTGCTTTCTGCGGTTGGTTTTAATGTCGTTTCATCTGCGTCTGCAGCTTGTTCAAGCAGCGGTTGAGGAAGCGCTCCGCGTACATATCCATTTTTCCGGAGGTATTCGGCTTGATTTCGCAAAGACTGATGCGAAACGTGCTGAAGCTCTGGGTGTTTCTGGCACCACAGAGTATGCATACGCGCCATGAAGCCTCCGCGAAGAGGGATAATGCTGGATCGTAGCAGTTTACCACGTCATTCTTAAGTTGATCCGTCCACTCAATGTGGGCGTTTCGCCGGTTCGTCGTCGTGTTTCCATCTAAATTATTTTCAGCACCCCGAACTCTAGGATGATCGGCATTGCTTGCCGATCCATATTCGGGTGCTCTGCGCGTTCGATCGTTTTGAACCGCATATCCCGCCGGTATCCCAGAGTCATCGTTAAAGACACCTCACCCAGGTGCCATGCAGCTTTCGGCACGGTTGTCACACCTTCGCTTAGGGATTATTCCTTCGGGACCATCCCTGGACAATTGTCCGCGACTGCTTATTAATTATTGTAACCATATTCAGCAGAAACCCTTGGTACGGGGACCCTCTATCTGCAACCCGAGGATCATTGGTTCAGGTTTTCCTTTGATTTTTGCTTTTTAGGACGATCAGATACCTCATACTCTTGATCTCATTGGCTTAAGTTTCCCGGCCCATGTACCAAAAAGTAAAGGGTAATATGTTACGTCGTAACTAGCTAATTAAACCCTTATACTCTTCCATAAATTCCTCGTTTTGCAAGAAATCCCTAAACATATGGTTATGTACAGACTTTCAATGCGGGACGAGGAAAACCCATGAGATGTATTAATTTGAACAATGACAGTAATTTATTCAGAATTTACAATAAAAGTGATCTTTGGAAATCAACTAGTCAGAGCGGCAGTTCGAAAAATTCCACAGATTGGCCCCACCTTGAACAATACAGGCAAGGTGAGTTTCGTAATTGATCGAATAAGTGATTGATGATTAATAATGATCATTGAGTACTTACGTAGATTGGAGGATTGATGAATATTCCTCAAAAGATCGAGTTAAATATGTTGAACAGTCCGTGGGTTGCCGAATATCGTCTTTCGTGTAATATATTGAGTATAATATAATGGTGTTTCCAAATATAATGAAGAACCCTGTTGGCAACTGTGTCAATACTCGATGTTTGTGGATCCAGAAATGTTTTGTATTCAAGTAACTCGTTGATGGTCCTGCAGTAAATACCGTCTATTGGTGAAACTTTGTCAATACTGTGTGTCTGTCGATCAGCAACTGTTTTCAGGTTCAAGTACCACGTTTTATGGTCGAGTGTTAGTAAAGGATGCCGAGTGATGATACAAGGATGACGTTGATCTTGTTTCTCGGTTGCGGCTATGACTGTTTACACATTAAGACGTGGTATTAATATTGTTTTGGAAATAGTTCATACAATTGAGAATTTGACAAGTCTTGGTGCGAATAGGCTTCTAAATTCAGAAACACACGTATACACACACAGAAACAAACTGATAATCCAAAATTGGTGTCGCGTAATTACACTATATTATATTTTCGACCGACTTCAACATAACAGAATAAGTACTTTTGGGTTATACGGAGTTATAACTCGTACGTACGAATCAAAATTATATAAACTGATTGAATAATTGGTTCACTGGTTGAGTTTCAAAATTGAAGTGACTGCGGTGGAATGAGAAAAATATACTGTGAGGTTAACTGAGTATTTGGCTGGGATTCAAAGTCAAACCGACTGCGACGGAATTAAAATCATACTGGACTGTGAGAGTAAAATAAATGATTAACTGAGATTCAAAATTAAACCGACCGCGACGGAAAGAAAAATTATACTGAGCTCTTTGCTGATAATTTAGTGGGTTCATATATCTTGACGGGGTGCGTATATGTGATACATACTATGACATAAAATGTGCCCCATAAGCTACACATAGATTCACGTTTTGTTTTCATCCAATCATAACGCCTTTGCTCCTCATATATTTGCACAGTGCGTCATACCTCACGCATACATGAGATTGAAGAGTGTGCGTTCGCTGAGCACCTAGTCGCTATTGGCTATGTGCAGGTGAACGGGTGGCGCCACGGTGGTGACTAATGGCATTACTTGAACGCGAGAGTCGGCTGTGTCACTGTGCAATAGGTTGTGAAAAAGTGTGAAAATTGTTGAAAAAATAGTGAAAGTTTGAAATAGTTGATCGAAAATGGAAATTACAGAAAAAAAGGTAAGTAGCAATGGCTTAAAAAATAAGTAATTGCATTAATTAAAGTAGAAGAATTGAACTCCGACGGCATGTCAAGAATATGCAGCGAAGTTATCAGACAGACATCAATAAGTGCACCAGCGTACAAAGTGAATCTTGATGTATGTATTTTTTTATTTTTATTTATTTGTTTATTTGAAATTTTATTTTTCATTTATTTTATTTATATATTTTTTATTTCATTATTTGTTTGAAATACAATTTATCAATCCATTCCTAACCTCTGAAAGTATGTCCGAATGCAGTTTTTAATTTTTTACATTCTCATCTAGAGAATGTATTAGATTTGTATAATATTTGACCCCCCCCCCCCCCGGTTTTTGTCAAATGTCCACGTTTTGAGACCCCCTGAACCCAAAAAACAGGTTTTTACGAATGTGTCTGTCTTTATGTGGGTGGTGATGTATGTAGATTTTTAGTCTGTTAGCACGATAACTTTCGAAAGAATTGACAGATTGGATTGGGCTTTGGTATACTCTTCAAGTATCCTAAAATGAAGGTCAAGTTCGTTAGCCAGCTATTTTTGATGAAAATTCAAAAAGTTAGACCATTTTGAAAATTTTTGAGACCATTTTTTTTAAAATTTAAAAATTATATTTACGGCTGTTCATAGTACTCGGAAATTCGAACAATTTTTATCATGACATTTTTTGATAAAATGAAAAATTTCAGAGTTACAGCATTTTCAAAATCCAATAAAAGAAACGAAAATTAACATTTTCAGCCGAAAAACGCACGATACGAAAAAAAGTCAAGCGAGAAAAAGTTTTTCCTTTTGCACGCCCTGCAAGGTTATCATAACGACTTTTTGAATTTTCTTCAAAAATCGAAAATTCACATTTTTATTGCACAAAAAATAATTAAAAATCCAAAAATGCAATTTTACGGCCAAACTATGCAGGATACGACGAATGATGATTGAACAAAGTTTGTGTGTAAAAAAAAAGATTTACAAATTTGTTATTGAACACTTTTTGATAGGATGTACAGTTATTGTTTCATTCGTAAGAAATTGCATTGACAGTGAAATACATTCTCATCAGAGAAGGTATTAGATTTGTGTAAAATTTG
>CAKNXH010059079.1:14798-29938 GCA_932178445.1 Andricus quercusramuli
CCCCCCCCGTTTTTGTCAAATGCCCACGTTTCGAGACCATCTGAAACCAAAAAACAGGTTTTCGTGAATGTGTCTTTCTGTCTGTATGTTTGTGTGTATGTGGGTATGTGGGTGTGTATGTATGTAGATTTTTAGTCTGTTAGCACGATAACTTTATAAAGAATTGACAGATTGGTTTGGGCTTTGGTACACTCTTCAAGTATCCTAAAATGAAGGTCAAGTTCGTTAGCCAGCCATTTTGGATGAAAATTCAAAAAGTGAGCGCTTTTTAAAATTGTTGTGACCACTTTTTTTCCAATCCAAAAATTCCATGTACGTATATTCGTAGTAATCAAAAAGATAAACAATTTATCCAAATAAATTTCTTTGATCAAACAAAAATTACTGGAGTTATAGCATTTACAACATTCCAAAAAACAAACGAAAATGAACATTTTAAGCCAAACAACGCACGATAAGAAAAACACTCAGGAGAAGAAAAATGTTTCTTTTTGAACACCCTACAATACTTGTTATAAGACTTTTCTCTATTTTTTGAAAAATCGAAAATTCAAATTTTTATCGCAAAGAAATCAACAATCAAAAATTCCATTTTGCGGTCAAAATATACAGAATATGAAAAAAAAACAAAGAATGCAAAATTGTGTATGTAAAAAAGATCTGCAAATTTGTTATTGATCACTTTTTGATAAAATGCGTTTCTTTTGTTTTATTCGTAAAAAATAGCTTTAAAAATAGAAAAATTAAATCTTTGGAAAAACAACATAATGGTATGAAAAGACGAATAGACAAAAATTGTGCATTCAAAAAAGATCTACATTGGCAATCAATTTTTGATAGAATCCATTGTTTTTGCTTTCATCTTAGAAAATAAGATTAAAAATGAAAGAATTAAATTTTTGGACAAACGACACAAGCTATGAAAAAATTAATAGGCAAAAGTTGCTCACACAAGAATGAGCTATACAAATTTGTCATAAATAATTTTTTCAAAGAATTGTATTTTTTGTTTTAATCATAAATCATCGCATTAAAAATAAAAAAAATTAAATTTTTGGAAAAACCACACAAGAGACGGGAAAAAATTGAGAAAAAAGTTGTACAACCAAAAATGATGTACAAATTTTTTATAAACTTTGGTTATACAAATTTTCATAGAAACACTTTACGCTAGGATGCGTATTTTTGGTTCAAATTGTAAAAAATAACATTGAAAATAAACAAATTGAATATATCGAAAAACGACACAAGTTGCAATAAACTGTTTAATAACAAAATTGTTTTTTTATAGGTCGCGCACTTTTTACATTCTCATTCTAATGAGAAGGTATTGGTTTTATGTAAAATTTGTCTTGGTCGGTTTTCATCAAATCTCCACGTTTTGAGACCTCCTAAGCTAGAAAAAATGGTTTTTACCAAGGTGTCTGTCTGTCTGTAGTCTGTCTGTCTGTCTGTAGGCAGGATAACTTTCGAAAAAATAATCAGATTGGGTTGTGCTTTGGCACACTTCTTTAGGGCCTAAAAAGAAAGGAAAAGTTCGTTAGCCAGCTAATTTTGATCAAAATTCTAAAAGTGAGCGCATTTTGAAAATTTTTGAGACCATTTTTTTCAAAATTCAAAAATTCTATGTACGGTTATTCATAGTACTCCAAAACTCAAACAATTTATTTCGATGACTTTTTCGGATAAAAAAAAATTACTGGAGTTATAGCATTTTCAAAATTACAAAAAACAAACGTAAATGAACATTTTGTGCCGTAAAACGCACGATATGAAAAAAAGTCAGGATGAGAAAAATTTTTCTTTTTGAACACCCTACAATATTTTCGTAACAATTTTTTGAATTTTTTGAAAAATCATAAATCCAAATTTTGATCACACAAAAAAATAATGAAAAATCAATAATTTCATTTTTCTGTCAAACTACTTAAGACAAGACCAAAGATAAATGGAACAAAATTATGCACCCAAAAAAGATCTCCAAATTTGTTATTATTCACTTTTTGATATGATGCGTAGTTTTGGTTTTATTCGTAAAAGACAGCATTGGAAATAGTAAAATTAAATTTTTAGACGAATAACACAAGCTAAGAGAAAAATGTCAAAGCCAAAATTTGTTCATCCAAAGAAGAGGTACAAATTTGTTATAAATCATGTTTTGATAGGATGCGTAGTTTTTGTTTTATTCGTGACTTTTTCATTTCTGTCATATGGTGCACAGAACCGAGCGCGGAAGGCAAGATTCAAATTATTTCCAAATCACATATCGAGCGCGAAGTTCGAGTGTCTGGATGAGAATGTGTTTCTTAAGGTCGATAGAACCTTGAGTAGATAAATTTCCATTTAATTCTAAAATAAAAAACAAATTTAACAATCACTTCACATGTAGAGGTTTTGATAATTTTATAATATTTGCAAATAAGCTTTTTGTTCCATCAAAGTCGAACACGAAGTTCAAAAATCTAGAGAAACCGAGCGCAAAGAGCGATGTAAATACGTCCGAGCGCGTAGCGCGAGGTGTATTCATAATCAAGCGCGAAGCGCGAGATCTAACAGTCGCGCGCCCTAGGCGCGCTCAAACTTGCGAGCCGCGCGCGAAGCGTGCGATGAGAATGTGCCCGCCAAGCGGGCAGATTTTTTTTAATATACATAGGGCAAGGGAACCAAATAAGGATCATGTTCCAGAAACTACTTGTTTAAAAATACAATTCTAATCCAAAATAAATTTCTCTGATAGAAAACAATAGGGTGATCCCTTAGCTTCTAAAACACGAAGTGCCGATTTTCAATATTCATTTTTAAAAGTATGAGAACGTTTTTTGTAAAGGTATGATTGAAAGAAAGATTGGAACTAACATTTTTATTAAAAAGTTTTTATACTTCCTTTTTCTACACTTCTTTTGAATCTGGAAAGATGATGTTAATTTAATAATAGTTTAAATTTCAACCAAAGGAATGAATCCTTAATCAAAAAGATAATTTTTAAACTAGGAAGTATAATTTTCCACCAAAAAAGATGACTGTTACACACAAAAATATATTAGTTAATATTTTCCAACCCAAAAACCAAAAAGATAAGCTGTTAACAGAAGAGATGAATTTTCAATCCAAAAAGATGCAAGAAGTTTATAACCTTGAATCAAAAACTGTCAATTTCATCGAGGAAAGAGATGAATTTTTGAACCAAAAAAATAAACTGTTAACAGAAGAGATGAATTTTCAATCCAAAAAGATGCAAGAAGTTTATAACCTTAAATCAAAAACTGTCAATTTCATCGAAGAAAGAGATGAATTTTCAAACCAAAAAAATAAACTGTTAACAGAAGAGATGAATTTTCAATCCAAAAAGATGTAAGAAGTTTATAACCTTAAATCAAAAACTGTCAATTTCATCGAAGAAAGAGATGAATTTTCAATCCAAAAATATGTAAGAAGTTTATAACCTGAAAGGAAAAACTGTCAATTTCATCGAAGAAAGAGATGAATTTTTAAACCAAAAGAATAAACTGTTAACAGAAGAGATGAATTTTCAATCCAAAAAGATATAAGAAGTTCATAACCTTAAATCAAAAACTGTCAATTTCATCGAAGAAAGAGATGAATTTTCAATCCAAAAAGATGTAAGAAGTTTATAACCTTAAATGAAAAACTGTCAATTTCATCGAAGAAAGAGATGAATTTTTAAACCAAAAAAATAAACTGTTAAAAGAAGAGATGAATTTTCAATCCAAAAAGATGCAAGAAGTTTATAACCTTAAATCAAGAACTGTCAATTTCATCGAAGAAAGAGATGAATTTTTAAACCAAAAAAATAAACTGTTAACAGAAGAGATGAATTTTCAATCCAAAAAGATGTAAGATGTTTATAACCTTAAATCAAAAACTGTCAATTTCAGCGAAGAAAGAGATGAATTTTCAATCCAAAAAGATGTAAGAAGTTTTTAACCTTAAAGCAAAAACTGTCAATTTCATCGAAAAAAGAGATGAATTTTCAAACCAAAAAAATAAACTGTTAAAAGAAGAGATGAATTTTCAATCCAAAAAGATGTAAGAAGTTTATAACCTCAAATCAAAAACTGTCAATTTCATCGAAGAAAGAGATGAATTTTTAAACCAAAAAATAAAGTGTTAACAGAAGAGATGAATTTTCAATCGAAAAGGATGCAAGAAGTTTATAACCTTAAATCAAAAACTGTCAACTTCATCGAAGAAAGAGATGAATTAGAACAAAAAAAAATAATAATACTAAACTGTTACCAAAAGAGATTTTGACAGCTCCAATCCACCTTAACCTCTGGTCTTTGAGATGTTCTCTCTTTGGAAAGCTATAAAAATGAGTTTTCCGGTGAGTTCAAACGATTGTTGACACACCCGATCACGTAACACAGTGACCCACTTTTTGGGGGAGGGGCCATTTTTAGTAATAATTAATATTTTCGCAACAAATCGTGGTACTCGCGTATATTAAGCAACGTTAAAGACGGATCTCGCTGCGTCCAAGTACTTTCGAGTCCCGCCACTGCGAGCGCTGCCTGCAATTACTTGCTTGGCTCCGCCTACCTGCACATAGTCAATACATGGTACGTTATACTTCATGTATGCGTGAATGTAAGTAGTGTGCGTTACAGCACCCGGATACATACATAGATTCGGGACCATAGAGTAGTTTTATATACTCGCGTTACATTTTAATATCCTAATTATGAATAATATAATAAATAGGGTTATAAATATTAATTAATATCACAGCTTGTGACATTATGTAACCATCTGAGGCTAATATGGTCGGTTATTAACCTAAAATGATAACCTCCCAGATAGGCCCCAAACTTCTGAATGGCCCAAATTACGACAAGACATTTTTTTTCGGTGGTGGCATAATTTCATTCGGAATTTGACAGGGACCTACTAGCGAAGAAAAGTACGTTCTCAAAGCCTACGATATTTTGAGTCAAGAGAGCACCTAGGCCTGTTTTGCTTGCATCAATTTCAAGTTCGAAGGGAATGTTAAAGTCTGGACATGATAATCGAGGGGCGTGAGCTAGATAAGCTTTCATTCGTTCGAAGGCTGATCACCTGACCATAATCATTGTTGTTTCTTCTTCAGGAGCAAATTCAACGGAGTCGATACTGTCGCATAATCAGGGATAAACTTCCTATACCATGAGGACATACCAAGAAACCTTCTCAACTCTTTGGTGTTTTTGGGGATGGGGTACTCGAGAATACGGGCAGCTTTTTCTGGATCGACTTGGAGACCATATTCGTTCACTAAGAAACCGAGACATCGCACCTGGGAACAACAAAACTTACATTTCGCCGGATTAATCCTTAGACAGGCGTCCCTTATTTTGTTAGGGCGAAGCAATTTCAAATGTTCCTTGAACGTTCCAGTAACAATGATTACATCGCCCAAGTATACGAAAGCGTGAGGTTCCATTTCTGGACTGATAAGTTGATCTAATAACCTTTGAATAGTAGCTGACCAGTTGGTAAGCCCGAGCAGCAATCTCTTAAACTGAAAGAAGCCACGCCCTGGCACTGTGAAGGCCGTCTGTTCTCGACTATCATACTCTAAGATAATTTTGAGGAAACCTTCATGGAGATCGAGGGCAGGAATATATTTTGCTCGACGTAATTTATGTAGGATGCTGCTCATCTGGGGTGAGAGATAAGCTCGTTTTTTCGTCAACTCATTGAATTTTCGGAAATCCAGACTCAATCGATAACTTTTATCGGGTTTCTTAACCATAACGACAGGGAATGACCAACCACCTTTAGAGGGTTTTATGAAACAGTCAGCCAACATGCCATCAACTTCGCGGTTGGTATGTTCCATGACCTTGGGTGAAAATGAGTAGTAGCGCTCTTTTCCAAGGAATTCCTTGAGAATCTTTGCTAGGCTACTAGTCAGTTCACGTGAACCAAATAATTTGTCTCCTGACCATTTTTCCGCTACAAAGTTGAAGAATCAATACGGGTCTTCTCTATATCACCAAGTTCTATCCTCGAAGTCTACTTGAATACGGAACATTTTTAGGAAATATAAACCGGTGGTGAATATAACTCGAAGAGAGGTTGATATGCGTATCCGCATTTTCCGGGCTTCATTTTTCGACTCTACTGGGGTAATAACCTCTTGCGGTACAAACTCGATCTGACTATTGGCCGTTTGAACTAAACCATGACTTTTCTCGATCCTCAAACTTAAATTCTCAGCAATCTCCATGCCCCCAAGGACTATGAACGAACGAGAAGCGGCATTGTCTACCAAAGATTTGAATGGGTTACCCATAATCCTTAGGGTCACAAACATTAAGATTCGGGTGTGCATAAGGGTGTTCGATCATATGGTAATTCAGAAAAAATAAATATGGTTATAAATATTCGGTTCGAAAGGACTGTGATTTTTAGATGGATTGTTCCATTCCTCAGCCTTGCTTAGATAGGGATTCAGTCCAGGAGGATACTCTAAACTCGAATAGGGTTCAGAGATTTAAGGGGGAATGGATTCTTTACTGGTTAGAATGGGGTCTATATTAAGACTGTACTTTTCAAACTCGTATTTGTCACATTGATCTGTTACGTCTCCCTTATTACCCTGGTCGGTATAAGCAAAGGGATTCAAATTTGTTTTATGACAAAATACTTCAATTTCGAATCTATTCGGTAACGTAGGAGGCGTTTTAGGCCCGATTCACGTCTCCTCATCTCTTTTTTCGCATAATTTGGACAAGAGGGGCTAGTAAAATCCATTTTACAGTAACGATAACAGACAATTTTTCTTGGTTCTACACAATCAGGGAAACGATGTCCTGTTTTCTTACAGTACCAACAAGATAGTATGGGATGGCTGTTTCTTTGACTCGAATCATTTTCAGGAGGCTCAGGGGTAGAAAAGGGTTTTAAGCATTTGCGTGATTTTCCATGTTGGATCTGAAGTCTATGGGGCGTATCTCTACATAGGTGGTCTTAGGTTTATCCTTATGTTTTGGGGTAACTTTGGGAACTAGATCTTCCGATAAGAAACATTTCTCGATCATCTCTTCCCAAACTAACACCAGTTTCGGGTTGCTCTTCTAATATATTGATCCTTTCTCTCCGCCTATCCTGATCTTTGCCTCTACTTCCACGATAGGCCAGATTAGGTGAAAGAGATCGATCGAGGAATTGTCAATTGAAGACGTGGTGCAAAGCTAATCTCTTGTGACTCGGTGAAGGGGGATATAGTCTGTCATACACTGCCAACATACAGGTGAGCTAATCGGCTACCGATTCTCATTCACCTTGAGTCCTACGGTGGAATTCTTGTCGTAAGTCAAATTGAAAATCAAAATCAGCGAACCTTCAGCGAAAAGCGGATTTAAATTGTTCAAAAGTACGTCAATTTGACTGCATGCTTCTATACCAGTTCAACGCAACACCTGAGAAAAAGAGCGAAAGCAATCGTAAATGTACAGTATCATTTACTGGGAAAATTGACCTGCCCCTACTAGACAGGTGAGGTAATTTTCGGCATCTTCTTGCAGTGCTTCGCATGATGTCGTATGTAGCTTCCGGGTTAGGGGGATGAGATCGCGTCTAGAATAAGCTTGAGAACTGCGAAGGTTTTGTCTAAAAGTTGAATTATCAATGGGATGGTCTATAGTGGGATTGAACGTCACGTGAGGATGATTTGTTCGAAGGGAAGTACTACTAGATTAGGGACCTCTGTCCGCGTGCTGGAAATTTGAAATCGGAATTTTTAAAAGGGGAACTTGACACTCTACAACTCAAGGTGGCGTCAACTCTGTATCGCAAATTATCATCGAAACATCGATTTTTATTCGCATGTTGTCCTATATCTCCTCTCCGCGGAGGTTGAATCTGAGTATAATCATCAAATCTAGACCGATGACAATGTTCAGAATACCCTCTAGAATGAAGGTCGAAATCAGACCTATCTGAGTGTCTATTCTCGAAAAGTTCTGGATAGTTATGCGTACGCGGTGTCTCGACAAGGGATCGGCATTGAAGTGACGCCTAGTCTCTCTTCTATAATAACGTGCTCATTTAAAAAAAAATCGTCTTCCGAATATTAAACGTTTCGACTCCTGCCGATCCTTTTCACGTTTGAATTATATCGACATTGACTAATTAGAGGATGGGAATCGATAATCATTATTCGCGATATTCGCTAGTCATTCCTTTCAGTAGTGCACCTTGATCCGGAAGGGACTTTAGATGTCAAGTCTGTTTTCTGAGATCGTATAGTTAATTGGCTAATCGCACCTCCTTGAGGATCTGAAGGAGGAACCCGATCTTCCGGACTATTCCCAAGATCAATCGTTCTTTCCATATTCCTACTTGATTCTTTACTGGGATTATTCTTGACTTTAGTATTCAGTGATTCTAGAGAATTCACTTTTTTACTTCGAACTGCGAATCCGTTTAGTCTAACATTACTCTGAATCCTAAGATATTCGAGTCCTCTAAGTATTTCTTCCGAATCTTTAGTATTTCCGGTGGTTGATGAGAAAGTTGTTTGTGACTCATTTAGTGATAATCCGTTTGGTTGCTTTAATTATAACGCGGAAGTGACACACTTGACTTCGCCTCTAAACGCGCTCTCAAATCTAACAAGTCCTTCGCGTAAGATGGGAACAATACCACCGACTAGTAAGTCTCCATTTTCAAGTTCCGAAATAACCTCATCTTGTTTCAGTGGATAGATTTTCGAATCAGAAGTGTTATATCGATCACTCATTTTGCCCAAGTCTTATCAAGGCGGTGAACAGACATTTTATCTACGCTTTACTCTCGCAGACAATAGCGATGAAGCAGTAGCAGATGGTTAATTAATATTCAAAAGATAAGAAGCGGACTTAAAATCAAGGCCTAAGAATTTCTAAGGTTCCGTAAAGGAAAAATCATGTATAAAATTCAACAGGATAAAATTTTCAACATTCACAGGGTTTGGGAGATCTCAACAGTAGTGCGGAGTTATGGATAACTCAACAATTTTGGGTGTTAATTGGGTACTTGTTCAGAATTTCCGTTATTCAAAATTCTGCTTGGGGACCTTTCTTTCATAATGTGCTCTGAAACGGATTCATTAATATTTTGTATAAAATTAATGAATTTTTCTCAAGAGAATTCAAAGACCTAATACTTTGGCATATGAGAATCGTTTTAAGATTTTGTAACCACTGGTCATGTTAGACTATACAAAAGCCTGAAAATTTCAAACATTCACTATCCTATGTTTTCTAAAAGAACCCTATTTCTATTTGCGTCGGCCTCACGCTAAGTGCCATGAAATGTTGCAATTTAATTATACTTAAATAATAAAAATTACCACTTACCTTCAGCTTTGCTTCCTGAAAATCTTAAAACAATAACCTAAACTCTACTTAATACGCTAGACTCTCTATTTCTATTAATTTCATTGAGCGCCAGGCCTGTACGAGGTCACTTTAATTTTTAAAATCCAAATCTAAAGTGAAAAAGTTCGTGATAAAATCGTAGAACTTTTGACAGGGATGACCGAGAGGGATGTATTTTTTCAGATGGACGGATAAATAACTGCAGAATACAGAAAACATACGAAAAATCTGAAACAATACATTTTTTACCTTGAAAATCAAGGTTCAATTTGACGATTTTTGACAGAGTTTTATTATTGGATACCATGGGGGCTTAGATCTATTTTGAACCTTCATGTCATGAATGATTTCCATTAATTTAAGTTTGACAATTTGTCGTATTGAAGGAGTTTCGGAGTGGTTGAATTGGAATACAAAGTAAAAATGTCAACATTCAAAATAGCGGATCCGATATAGCGGACAGAAATTGTAAGACCGAGCCAATATGACTGCAAAATACTTTAGAGGAGAGGAGGGGTCGGGTCGCTGATTACGAATCTAAATTTGAAATTTCAAAACTTAAAATGAAGGTTCCAATATGGGGGAACGTCATTGTGAGAATACCAGCGATTTCGAACTAACTAACTAATTTCGAAATCAGTGACCCGAAAACCCCCCTATAACGCCAATCTCAGCTTTACGGGATACAAAGGATGAATGGCGTCATACAATTCTGACTTACCGTTTTTATGTTGAGGCGCCAGACACCCCTTCCGGTGTCGTTCGACAGGAACAAAAATAAGTTCTCCAAATGTTATCTTAACCTAGAATAACTCGAAAAAAATAGTTGCCCTGACTCATGGTAGAGGGATTTCGTGAGGGACGAAAACGTTTAAACCATTTTGTTCAAAGTTTCAAAAATATATCAGTGGCTTTATTAAAAATAGAAAAATATATAAAGATGAAATTGAAAGCGTTGAAATGAACAATGAATGTGAAAAATTTGATTCCCTAAAGGGCAGAGCTTGATAACAGCGTTACTTGTTCCTCGAACACTTTAGGTAACCCGCCATTTTATTTCAACAGACGCTGACTTTCTTTAATAAGAGAAAAAGAGGCAGAACGGAAAAAGCTTAACTTAAAAGAACAAAAAAAAATCACATTTCGCGGCATTATGCCTAACAACTGAGAAAAAAAAGAAAAAGCATCGTACAATATATACCGACTCTCAAAATCCATTAAAGGAAACAAACTTACTTCATACTCGTACATATTAAATTACGACTATTTATCCCAAAAACAAAATAAAACTAAAACGCCTTTAAGAAATAAAGACAAAAATCCAAATCAGACGCAAATAACTCACTATATTAGAGGAACAGATTGACGCCTACCTTTCTTCCTTTGAAGAAAAGCAATGCTCTTCAATCATAGTCATAACTTACTACTGTCCGACGCTGTTTTAAACAATTTTCTCAAAAACCTGACTTGTTTGAAAGATTTGAATTATGGATTCAAATTCAGCGACCAAAAATCGACGAGAAATACCTGTTGTTGATACCATTACACTTAATTTTCATTTTTCTGGCCCTGTTTTATTTTATAAAAATGCGTCAAGTGTAGTATGTCTTTCAGAAAAACTTTTAGTTTTTCAATAGGAACCTGAACCATCTGTATTTTGATTATAATTTCAGGCTTACGTCGACCTAGTCAAAGCTTGGGGTTGGAAAAGCTTCACTATTATATACGAAAATAATGAAGGTTTGGTGCGCCTGCAGGAACTTCTTAAAGCTCATGGACCCAGCGAATTTCCTATCACTGTCAGACAACTTGGAGAGGGTCCAAACTATAGGTAAGTTAATAATTAAAATAGGATATTTTACTTTTAAGGCAACTTCACTGGGTCAACGTTGCCAGCTACGGAACGACTTCAGGCTCGATTTTTTTATTTCATTCTGTGGAATTTATTATTTAAACAAATAGAACGTCAAAATTGGGCATTTCACGAATATTATTATTTTTATTTGTAGAAAAGACTCCAAAGAAGTCTCTATTTATCAGAATTATTGCAGGTACACGTCACTGACATAAATATTCAGTTTGAGATTTAAGCTAATTGTTATGAAAAATTTATATAAACAATTATTATTTTCATACGGTTCTGCACCTCAACAAAAAACTTCATCTTCATTAAAAGTGTCTAAATATCTCGTAGGATTATAGTATTTAGAAAGAAAATAACCATCAGTTAACTATTACCATAATTTTAAATATTCTCATACTAAAAGAACAATTAGTTGGGACAACTATTTGAGTTACTGAATAATGGTACTGCTATTTGGTTAGTTGTAAGAACTATTTTTGTTAGTTGTAGCACAATGAGTTGCCGTTACTATCTAATTAGGTAGACCAACTATTGTAGTTTGTAAAAAGGACTGCCTGTAGGTAGTTGAATATAATAATATAGTGACTCATGTCTACTAAGAAATTTGTAGGTATAACTATATTCTTCTGTTACAGGGTCTAATTAAAATCTCTGTCACTTATCGAAATCTGAATAAAAAAGATCCCAGTGGGCACGCGGGCATATTTTTTTGCGACATATTAGGAACGCTGATATCAGTTCAGCTGATAAGACGCTTTAAAAAAATGTGTCCCTAGGCCCAGTGGGATCTTTCTAATTTCAGATGCACTTCGTAGATTAGGATTTCCAGTAAAACTCAAAACTCGTGTGATTTTACAATTTCTTATATATACCTTCGAATGCTTCGATATAATATCCGAAGCCTAACCTTCGTAACACTTCTGATTGAGAAGGTAAGGGAGATATATGAAGAGACCAAAGAAAAGGCAAGGGTGTCCACTTAGCCCAACGCTTTTTGCGATTTCAATTGCGGATATGGAAAGTAAGCTGGAGGCCGGGATGGTAGGAGGAGTCAGAATAGGAGGTATTAGAATTTGGTCACTAGCGTATGCAGATGACATAGTGTTGCTGGCAAATAGCGAGGAGGCCTTGAAGGAGATGATGAAGATGTTGAGAATATACGTGGATGAGAAAGGGTTAGAGCTGAATGCGGAAAAGTCCAAGGTTATGGTGTTCTGAAAAGGAGGGGGAGGTATAAGGAAGGAGAGTGGAAGTGGAAGGGAAAGAAGGTGCAGGGGGTGAAAGAGTTTGTGTACTTGGGCTTCGTGTTTCGGAGGAATGGGGGAGTGGATGATCACATAAAAGAGAGAGTGAGGAGGGCAAATGTGGTGATGGGGCAGGTGTGGGGGTTGGGAAAGAAGCTATTCGCAGATGATTTTGGACGGAGGATGAAACCGTTTGATTCGCTAGTGATGAGTGTGCTATTGTATGGAGTAGAGGCGTGGGAGTGGAAGGAAAGTGAAGAGATAAATAGAACGCAGGAGAGGTATGTAAAGTGGACCCTGGGGTTGGCAAGGAACACGCCTAAGTATACTGTCAGGAGAGAGACGGGGAGAACGAGTGTAGGGATTCTAGCAGGGAGCAGGGCGTGTAAATATGAGGAGAAATTTTTGGAAGAGGGGGGAAGTAGGCTGGTTAGGAGGTGTTGGTGGGAGAAGGAGAATAGGAAAGGGGGTGGGAAGATGGAGGATGAGAGGGAAATGTATTTCAGAATCAATGGACTGCAGATGGATGAAGTGAGAAGGATGCACGAGGAAGCAAGGAAGGCTTATGATTTGGTTGAGCAAAACGGCATGGGCAGAGAGAAGACAGAAGGGGAAGAGAGAATAAGAGAGTCAAGGTTCAACGGGAACTATGTGTGGATTATGCCAAGGGAAAGAGCGCAATATTTATGTGAGAAAGGAGAGAAAGGAAGTCAGGAGCTTATAGCGAGGATGAGGTGTGGGTGCATGGAGGGTTTCAATAGGTTCTGGCTCTCTCGGGAGAAGAGGATGTGTGAACTGTGTGAAAAGGGGGATGCAAGAGTGGAGCACTGGTTGGAGGAGTGCGTGGAGGTGGGAAGAAGTGAGATAAGCATGGAGGTATTGTTGCATGAAAAGGGGGAAAAAAGGGCAGTAGCATGGCTGAAGGGAGTGTTGGGTAAGATGGAGATGAAGAGAAAGAAGGAGGAAGAGGAATGGAGACGGAAAGAATTTAAATAGGAGAGAAAGTAGATATAAGTAAGATGTAAATATTGTAAATAGTAGAAAAGTAGTAAGTATTAGAGCGAAAACAGAGGTTAGCAAGCGAGGCAATGCGAAAAAGTAGGGGCATGCAAGCGAGGCGAGGCGAATCGAGGAAGGCAAGGCGATAAGAGCGTGCTGTTTGGAGATAAGGAATGGATGGATGTTAGTTTGTAAGAGTTAGTTTTAAGAAAATTCTGTAAGAAATGGAAGTGTAAGCAAGTCAATTTTTTAAGGCCAGCAGGCTGAAAAATAAACGTCTATCTATAAAACATAATGCAAATAAAATAGTTACGCCACCTACTTTAGTTTGCTAGGGCAATCAATGAGTAGTACAGACGACAAATTTATTTGTAAGTCTGACTACTAAAGCGTTACTAACGCAAACTAGTCACGAGTATTACAAAACGGCTTTCTAAGCCGACTACTTGCTTAGTCGGTGTTACTAACTAAACATTTGTAAGAACTAATGAATGCTCTACCAATAAAAAGGTCGTTGCCGCAACTATTCATTTTTCTGAGTGCACATAAATTCCATAGCATTATAATAAATATGATCCATAAGTTAGTCCCATCCGAAGGAGGCATGGATGATATATAAAACATCATTCCAACATGTCCGATTTGGAGTTCTATTTGTTTGAATAATACATGGCACAAAATGAAATAAAAACATCGAGCCTAAAGCTATTCTGTAGAATATAATCCTGAGCATTTATAAAAAAGAAACATCAGAATGGGTCAAGAATTTTAGGCCCTAGTGGATATATTTAGGTACAAGCAATATAATAAATAATAATAATAATAACTCTCAACAGCATGGACTAGATGTTCTTACTGCTAGGCTACATCAGTATAATAAGATTAGTGCAAGAAGGATGGAAAATCGAACATTGGGCAGATGAAAGTGTCACGTACGACCTAAATAAATTTTATTTTCAAATCCATTGGAAACAAAGGACCCGTAAATAAAGGCTGTCTAGTATCGACACGGTGGGGGGAGGCTTCCCCAAAACTGAAGGAAGGGCGAGAGACTCGACTTTCCTATTTTCATTTTTATATGGGTTTTACCCCTACTCTCGGGCTGAGAGTTGTTGTCCCGGAAATTTAGAATGGCGATGAGAAATTGGGGGTTTTCAGGTTTGTCGAATTAGAAATGAGTTGTGTCTCCAATTTATGATAACAATAATGAGGTTTATTCAAGAGCAAAGAAATAGGGGACATTCTATAATAAGAGCAAGATTCGAATAATAGGGCACATTCTACAATGGGTAGAATGTGTCGACAGGTAGAGGAAAAGAAGATAAAAAATATATAACAGCAAAAAGGAATGATACAGTTCACCAATTCGTCGTACTTGAAATTACCGCACGTCGAATAGAAAAAGGAAAACTAAGTCCAGAAGTGGCTACCGAATTTTCTTCTCTTAATAGAGCGGACGAGAACCTTCTATTTCCGTGGGTCTATTAACCCACTTTAGTCTCTTAGGGTATTCGCGACACACACAAACACGCGCAAACACCTGTCACCTTCCGTGAATTCGCTTTTACGGGAGGTAGAAATTATATCTACTTCTCGTAAAAGTGAATTGAAGCCTTCCGAGAAAATTGCTCCTTTTCGTTTTGAGATTCGAAAAGGGGCGAACTTTTT